>OOFC01013750.1:0-35586 GCA_900323345.1 Pseudochromis fuscus | reverse complement strand
AGCCATACTAACCCAGGCTCAGTGAATAGGAAGCACTTGTGTTTTAGAGAGTCAGCTCAATGACAGACTTTCCAAATCAAGTAGTGAGAGACAGTAGAAAAAAATGACAAGATGTTTCAAAAACCCAGAATTCACACAAACAATGATCTGGTCCATTTAATGCTACTGATCAGGATTCAGTGTCTTTCTTTCCTCCCCACCGAGCTGCTTTGTTTGACATCCTTAATCACCAGCTACACAGAGCTGGAGTCCAGATTTAATTGAACGCAAGGGTCATTGTCATTGTGACTGGTGCAGTTTCACAGCATTTGTCCTCTCGTTTGTCCCCTCAACAGTCAGTGTGATCTGAACACATGCTTTTAAGATGACACATTGACTGTTAAATTCTCTCTAAATTACATTATCAATTAGGGATGATTATTATATTGTTTTTATTCAAACTGGAAACCAAATGAATGTAGAGTTCGACATTTTTTTTTTCATTTAGCAAGACAAAATACTGTAGCAAACATTTCTGAAGGCTAATACTCAAAAAAGCAAGTATGTGTATATGAGTCTAATTACCGGTGAGCAATAGTCAAGAGGAAAAACGTAATGACTTTGCATAGATGCTGCAGAACAAAGTCTTTTCAAGCTATAACAGCCTCTTACAGTATTTGCATAGATGCGATGTGATCACAATTTCCGGGACAGGAAGTCAGACAAAAATATTGCTGTTGAGTATTTCCTTGTTGACAAAAAAACAAACATAAGGTAAACAGGCTTCCATTGTTTTCAAAAATATACAAACAATAGCCTGAAAAGACATCAACGACAAATACAGCCCAGTATTTTAGCATACACCTACTTTGCACCACAGCTTTTCCACATCACGAGTTTGCCTCCAAAGCAGTCAATGCCATATAACCAGGAACAACACAGAGAATGAAACTAACCTTTTTATTGGTGGACATGTGCTGCTTTTCTGTTTCAGCCCTTTTTTTCAGCTCTTCCCTCATGTTGTCCTTCTCTGAACAGATACCCAGGATCAGTTCCTGATGTCTTTTGTTCTCCTCGAGCAGCCTATGCAGACAAATGGAGCACACACACTCACACACAATCCCAATTCAGGTCAAGTCCACACAAAGTGCTGAAGAATTTAGAGTATTTCTATCAAGGCCAAATAAGCACAGCAGCATAGAAAAATATCTGGACTCTAACCAGTGTTGTTAACACAACTGAGAACATAATTTTACAAAAAAATATTTCCGTGTCAGCTTTATAAAGGCAGATTTCCTACAAGGAAGGTGAAACTGAAAAATGAAACTGCATCCCAGCAGCCGACACACCCAGGACATGAATGTGCACTGATATTTATTCTACAAAATAACAGTTTACCTCTGAATAGCTTTCTCCTGTTGTGCATACTTGTACTGCACACACTTCTCAAAGACCACCATGCAGCCCTCCTGGTCCGTGGGGAGTCCGTTGACAGGTGGGCTCCCTTTCCTCTCGCCTCCACGTTCACCCTCTGGCAGCTGACAATTCAACAGCTCTGACTCAAGCTCATCCAGCAGTGACTCTTGTGACAGCGAGCGCTGGATCTGGGAAATAAGCTTTCGGCTGCAATCTGTGTCGTAAGGACTTGACGAGGAGTGCAAGGGGGCCGAGTTGTTGGCACTGGTTTGCGGGCTAGAAGCGAGTGAGGAGTTGACAGTGTCAGAGCTTGGGGTAGATGGGCCATTAGAGATCCCAGAGGTTGTTGTTGTTGTTGAATCGGTAGGGGAGTTTTTTAAAGAGTTTTGGACAGAAGAAGATGATGGTGATGGACTCTCAGCTGAATCACTATCGTCACCAGGCGATGGCTCTTTGGAACAATTTGGAAACAAGGATGACGGCTGCTCATTGTTGTTTTCAGTGGTGGCATCTAAAGTCAATAAAGTGTCAACTGTTCCTTCAAGAACCGAAGGAGAGCTTTCTACTACATCCAGAGTGGTGAGTGGGGTTACCAAAGCATCACCAGCATCATTTGAAAGACCAAGTGGAGGTCTCTCGCTTCCCATTGAAATTGTACGGGTGTCACACTCTGCTTCAGCAGCCAGTTTCAGCTCTCTTCCAACAAGATGTTCCTGACTTGATGTTTGAGCTTCTTGCTCCATCTCCGTGTCCATATTAACATCTCTCACAGTTGTTAATAATTCACTGTCAAACTGTAATTCATCCTTTGTCTGACTGCAGATTTCTGCCTCATGTACACTGTTGTGAGAGATTTGTTCCCCCTCTTCTACAGCAGACTTGCTGTTGTGAAGCTCATCCACTGGGTGTGATCCTTCCAACACTGATTCAACCTCTGATACCTCCATCATGTGCGTATCTGTAGCAGGACCAGGCTTTTCCATGGTCCTTCGCCGGTTCAAATCTGGCAAAGACATTAAAAAAAGACAATAAGAGACTGAGTGTAAGCAGACTAAATGGTATAAAGACACTGTAACTACAGTTCTTTAGTGAACAACCTAAAATTTCTGATGTCACCAATACAGCAGCACTGTGCTATTTGCATGTTGTGCCTTCCTGGTGATTAGGCAAAAGCTTGGCCTTGTTGAGCCAGGAAACACCCTGACAATCCCAACAACAGGCTTCATATTTTCTCATGTTAGTTCATCTGTTACCAAAAGAGAGGCATAACTAAAAAAATTCAAACAGACACACAGTAAGAGGTGTGGCCCTGTCAACACTTGTGACGAGAGACACCTGGAGGTGTGTGCTGAAAAACGTCATACAACTGAGATAAGTATTTAAGATTATTACACAGGCTGAAGTTATCTTCAAAATGCATCATTATATTATCCAGAAGAAAAACACACTTAGAAAGATCTGCCTGTTTGGTAAGGACAAAAGTTCAATGACTATATGTCTGTCTTAAGTGTTACTATACTACTGTGCTTTAATATCATAGTAGTAGTATGAAGCCTGTGTCCCCAAATCATAAAGCATTTCTTAAAGTGTTTATACATGACAGTACACATATTGTAACCTGAGAGAGGAATAAATACAACCTTGGTGGATTAGCATAATAACATTTGTGGTTGACTTAAGGAAACTGATCAGCCACTCGATCTGTGCTAACACTGTGGAAAAGGTTAATAAACAAATTGGCTCTGTCTTAGTCTGAAACATTCAGTCTTAACTTGAACCTCTTAAATCCAACATTCAGCAGTTAATATTTATTCACATGGACAAAAAGTGGCTTTGTCTGCATTTGGTGGTTACTCATTTGTTTGTTCAGGACGGAGAGTACCTGAAAGCCATGTGAACTTTAATACAGCTCTTTATGTTAATGTGGTTCCTCTGATACAACACCTTTCATCACCATGATCTCTAACTAACACTTCTGTCCCAAACCGTTATCCAAAAATGGATCTAACACGATAAATGTAACATAGCTGCATTTAGCTACACAACGAAAGCTCAACGAAACCACAACACATGAAAGATGCTCGTTGACAGGTGCCTTCCCATATCCCTGCTAACATGTGCAGCCGACCTCATTAAAACCCACAATTGAATAGTGTCTGTGAATCAGATCGGTGACTGCAAAGCAAAAGGTCGATGGGCAATTTCTATTTACTGTCGATTTATTTGAATTTTGTTTAGCGTTAGCACTACCAATGCTGACATTAGCTAGCTAGCTATTCACGTAGCCAGGAGAATGCATTAGGCAAACTCAAAAAGCTAGCGAAAAACACACGAATGAAACACATTAAACTAATGATGTATGGTTTACCTGGATTCAATGTTAAAACTGTAGAGTGGCATGTTGTAGCGTTATACTTACTCTAGCTAGCTAAGCTTATGTTGATGAGAGGCGTTAGCTCGTGCACACAGTGCAATCCTCAGCTAACGTTATCGTCTGGTATAAATATCAAAAAAAGCTTTAACAAACATGGTTATATTTGTACCCACCGAATGCGAAAAAGCCATGGTGTGGTTCACTGAGGAGTCAAGTGGAAAAAGAGTGAACTTTGAGCTCTGATATTTTTACCAGCTGATCGCCCAACAAGTCACTTTGATATGACACATCAACAAATATGGCCACTGCAGCAGGAAACGATGAGATGATATCAACCAATGAAAACGCAGCGAGAAATGACGTTGATGTGACGCAAACACAAGCCAGGTAAAGTTGGCTTTACTGCAAATCCACCTTATGGTGATATATAATAATCATTAAATAAGCATTATGTCATTGTTCGGAATTCACAAAATGCAGTAGTGTGTGAGTTTTGTATTTGTTTCAATTTGTTTCAACCAACATTGGTGTTAACCGTTCTAACAATGTAAACTTTGTTAGACTGGGGATAAAAGGACAAATCAAGGAGAAGTAAAGAAAGATAACTAAAAAAAAAAGATGAGAGAGAGGTCATTGCTTGTCACTGATGCCTCTGCAGCACTCAGAACATCATCAAGGACTCCACACACCCTGGTCATCATCTTTTTGAGTTGCTGCCCTCTGGAAGATGATACAGACCTGTCAAGTGCAGGGCCAGCAGCCACCAGCACTTTAAATAATAATATGCACTAAAAATACCTCATTTAACTAATCACATCCATGACTACTTTCTTTGACTAGGAACATCCATAGCCACATATTACTGTACATTATCCACATCTCTCACTGTGTACTTATTTTAACTGAGCATTTCATATTTGTGTCCTCATTCTCAGTCATATATCAACCATATTCATGTTTCATTTTAAGTGTGTAATATTCTATCATTCATCCTTTTAAACTGTGCAATAAAACCTTATTATGTCATTATTTTAATTGTGCAGTATTCTAATTTGTAAATTAAAAACGATACACAGTTACGATGGTGTTGGATAGAGGAACATGAGATTTCAAAATCCAAATCCTTATGACTAAAATTAAACATGTTGAACACCTGATCCTTGGGGGAAAATTATCCCGCAGACGAGGCTATTGCGCATGTGCGACACGTTTTTTTCCCCAACCTGCACGTGCCCTTGGGTATGAGACCGAGTACAATTTTAAAACTATATAATTAATTTATACATTTATGAGGTTGTTTGTTGTAGTGTGACATTATTTAAGTTTGTTGTCGAAAGTTGTGTCCCTTTAACGCGCTTTAATTTGTTCGCTAATGGTTTATGATAATAATCACGATACATAACGTTAGCCATTTCACCGTTGGTTAGCTTGCTATAATTACTGAAGCAGGGACGACGGTTGTTCAAACGAATATGTTGTGTGTTTTTTGGTTACTTTTTTTTAAATGACTGTGACAGGTACCAACATGAAGCACTCACTTTCTCCAAGCCTGGCGAAACCAAACCTGCCCTTGAGGAGACCTTCATCGGGCCCCATCACTCCTTCAATTGGGGCCCGTCGGGTGTCCGACCCCACTGGAGCTGCTAAAACCGTCCAGCCAGGTCTGCTTCCATTATCGGACATGCATGATGTTGTTTTCAGAGTTGGTCAGTTGTACACAGCCAACAGCAACTAGACGGCACTAATGGCAATACAGGGTGTCCGTAAACTCCCTTTACAACATAAAAAATATATTACAGAGGCAATTCATATGATATCTTAATCAGATTTATGGGCACCCATAGGAGAGGAAGGGTTAACACTACCTCTTTCATCAACACCTAAAATTTGCAAATGCAGTGCGATTAAAAACATTGATAACTGCTGAGTACATAGAACAACTGTTATTAAGATATCCCATCAATTGCCTTTGTAATATATTTTTCACATTATAAAGATACTTAACAGACACCCTGTATTATTGCCCCTGATATATAGTTACCCATACTTAATTTTCAGCAGGCCCTTCCTTTGTTTTTTGCAGGTGCTGTAAATTCACCAGTCAGCGGAGATAAAGCAGCAGTGTGTAACAACTCCTGCACTTTTTGTTATTTCTTTTCATTGTAAATCACTGTGTTGTGTTGGAATGAGCTGTTTTTTTCATTGTCTTTACAGTTGCTTGGCTCTGTCTCACCTGGATTTTCTGTATGTTTCTGTAACTACTGTGGTCACCAAGGTAATATTACACTATCAAGGAGAAGTATGTTTCAGCCCTGTATTCATGTTGCTCAAAGGCTCTGTGTCAGGTTAATTTGGTGATTATTAGGGTAGTTCTATGTTGTCTTTGCTGTTTGTTTATCTGAGGATATAGAGTGAGTATGGTAGTATGGAACACATTTCAGAACTCCTTGTGTCAACATTTTAGTGAAGTCTTAATTGGTATTTATTGATAGGAAGTTATCGGTGCACGCGCTGCAAGAAGACACCGTACTGCTCCGTGGCATGTCAGAAAGAAGACTGGAAAGCGCACAGACATGTGTGCAAGCCCTTTGAGCCAGAGCCTGTGAAGTAAGCTGGGTCAACCCTGAGTGTCACTGAGTGTCAGCTGTTACAACTTGTTTAGTACTAAAAAACAAAACAAAAAACTGTTGAATTTGGATATAATGACAAATCAATCATGTGATGTTACTTGTTTCTCTTAATCCAAAGAGATAAACCAAATGACAACACAGCTTCACCAGCTGCAGGAGACAGAGACATCTTGGCGGAGTTGAAGGTAATTGAAATCCCTTAACAATCTTATAATGCAGACGTCTCTTGCTGTACGTTTGCATGATTTGAAATAACACTTAAAAAATTATCTCCCTTTTGTTTTGTTTTTCATTCAGCCGGATTCATCCAGCCAACAAAGGGTCTATTTGAAGGACTTGCCAATTACTAAAGTCATCCAAGGAATACAAATCCAGGTACAACATACCCAGTTTGTGACTGCAAGGACTGACCTGGTCAGTGTTACTAGAGATGACATGCTGTATTTGTTTGTTGTACATGTGTGTATTTTCAGGCATCTGTTGTAGAATTTTGCAGCCCTAGTAGGTTTTTCCTCCTTGCTCAAAGCCCTGAACTGTTGGAAGCTCTAAAAAACATCAGCAATGACCTTCAGAGGTCTTGTAGCAGCCCCTCGGCGACAGCGTATGTACCCTGTATTGGAGAGGTTTGTGCGGTTCGGTTTTCTTATGATCAGGTAAGACGAGGTCCTCTCAAGCAATTTGATGTGAGACACAAGCTTTTGTGTACACACTGGCTCACTTTTTTATTTTGTCACTTGTTCAATTATTGATTTTTTTTTGTATCCAGAACTGGTACCGAGGCCTTGTACAGACTCTGGCTGCTGACCAGAAGATGGGTAATATCCTTTACATTGACTTTGGAAATGAAGAGACTGTCCCTGTGGACCGTATCAGACCCTTGGCTGCGAATCTCCAGCTTTTTAGCGCATGTGTGAGTGCAGTTTTTCATCAGTATTTTTGGTTGTTTGTCTAATGTAATGAGGACAGTGTTATAATTCTGATGTTGGCATTTGCCTCTTTTAGGCAATGGAGTGCTGTGTTGCCGGGGTGGTCCCAGTGTTTGACAACTGGTCCGATGAGTGCTGTATTGCAGTGAGACAGCTGCTTGTCGGCAAGACTGTTACTGTTCAGCTGGTGGAAACACGAGAGAATGCTCGCATCCAAGCTGTGGACATCTTGCTTTCCACGGGTACACTATTAATGGGTTGAAAATCATAAGGATGCACATGTAGATCTACTGAAATTTAAACCCATCTCCCTCTCTCTGTCTTTTAGGAAAGCATTTGAGCACATTCCTCCTTGAGCACAGCTATGCTGTGAAAGAAACAGTGAACGCACCACCAACTGAGCAAAATATGAGTAAGCTAGTTTCATATGTACTTAACCATTCTATCTCAAATCAGTCAGCAGATCAAGGCTGTGACATATGGGAAACACTGTTAAATTACAAGACATCACTGTTACACTCTTTTCTGAATGTTTGTTTGAGGGTATCATTTTATTTATTCCCAAAAAAAGTCCATTTGATTTGTTGCCTTGGCCAAAACAGTACAATACCTTTAACTTCTAACAGGAAATCCTGCAGCATTTGTCTCTATTGTAAAAGTGTTGCCAGTTCAGAATATTTAGAGAATATATTTCATGTGAACTATGCCTTTTTAAAACACATTTTCTGTACCCATTTATATTAGAAATGTTCTTGTGTCTCTGGGATTTTCAGCAGATGCTGTGGTGAATGCATCCTCTGAAAACCTCAGGTGTCTCTCAGATGGAAAAGATGACAACACCACTACAGAGCCCCAGCCACAGGCAGTGGGTGACCGTTTATCTGTCGTGGTCACCCACCTCCAGTCACCCAGTGAACTTGTTGTGCAGAATGTGGAAAATGCTGGTCAGTACCTTTTTTGTTCTGGTTCATGCAACTTAAAACTCTCGACTGTAATGTTTTGATTTGTTTTTGTTTGTTTTATAACCATGGCTGGGGTTTTGATTCACAGGAGTGATTCAGGATTTGCAGTTGAAACTGAGGGAACACTGTTGTCAGGTTGCAGCCTCGCAAAACTTCAGACCAGGTCCCGGCACATTTTGTTGTGCTCAGTTCTCAGGTACAACCTTGTGTACATATTAATATTATATCACATGTATCGGAATACAGTATGCCTGATTGGTCATGTCAGTTGAAGAAACACAGTGGAGCTAAACAAATATTTATGCGACACAATTTCAGTCCAAGTTGGTAGCTTTTAGTGGTAAATGTACAACATGAATCTACATGGACTTTTTGTTTCCTCCAGGGGACAAGCAGTGGTACAGGGCTAAAGTTCTGGCTTATTCATCAGAAGATCGTGTGTCTATCAGCTACCTTGATTTTGGCAACTCTGAGGAGGTAGATTTAGGCAACCTGCGACCCATCAATCTGTCACTGATGAGCCCTTCTCTGCAGGCGATGCCATGTGCTCTGGCAGGTAGTATCTCCACTGTTAAAAATGTATCAAAGCATGAAGGCAATTCCTTTTTTTTTTTTCCTGTCCTGAATCTTTAATGTAACTACATTAATTTAAAGATATCCACTTATTTACCTCCATGATAATAGCAAACTGCTAACTTTGTCACTTTCTTTAAATTTAGATGTCATCTTGAAGCACAACTTTATATTTTTGTAGTCTAAAACAAATTGCCTCTTTCACACACATCTGTCTTTGGACACTTTTCCAGGTCTGCAACCTGTTGGTGAGAGCTGGTCGGAGGAATGTCTTTTTGCCCTGCAGCAAATGGTATTTAACAAAATACTGCAGGTCGAGATCCAAGGAGTGCACGAGGGCAAAGCCTTGGTGGCCATGATTGATGAGGCCAGTTATCCTCAGGCCAATGTCGCCGAGCTATTGATTTCTGCAGGTCTCGCCGCTCCTGCTCCTCTTCCTGTCAGTAGTAACCAGCAGGCTGTCGAGATAATGGCCACCACAGAACCACACGGTGGGAGATTCATGAAATCAGTCTCACAGAATTTAACTTTTCTCTAGTTTGAACAGAGAGACATTGAATTTGAGAGTCAGTCATTATTATATACTGTTGTTATATTTTGAAATTAAAAGTAAAAGTTTGAGCAAAACATCAAAAATTGTCATTCAGATGAAACAATGATATTGATGTTTCTTCGTGTTCAGGATTTAAAATACTAGATTGTTTTTTGTTGAAATTTTCCTCTGTGCAAGTTGTCATGTCATAAATTTACCAAACATAATCATACATTACTTAATGATATAAGCACATTTAAGCATCTTTCTTTGCCACTGCTTTCCACTAAGAATTTTCTGATCGAGTGCAACATCTGACTGGGTGAATTGTGCTCCTCAGTGTCTCCTGCAGTGTGTGAGCCTCTGGTTTGGTCTCATGCTGAGCTTCCCTGTGGCAACCAGACGGTGGCGCTACTAGCCAGTGTCGTGGAAAACCCTGGAGAGTTTTACTGCCTGGTCAACAATCCTTCAGGTGTTTTATTAAAAATTCAACAATAGAAATCAGAGTTTTTTTCCTAATTGATGTGCTGACTCTTTCCACTTTTTAACATTAGATTTCAAACATTGATAATCTTGTCAATTGTCCATGTATTGTTCAGTTGTTTTCACATATTTCAGAAATATAGTTCCCACAAATGTTTGTTTAATGTAGCATGATAAATAACTCCTCCAACTCTTCCTTTCCACTGTTGAAATGCATTTTACATATTATTTTGAGGAGAAAATAATGAATGAAATGAATATCAGATAAAGTTTTTAACACTTTGAAACAGAGTGTAATTGTGTTAATTGAAAAGTTTCCTTTATATATTTGTTTTTCAGTCCAGCAGCAGCTGATAGAGCTCAAGGCTCAGCTGAAGCGACATTGTGAGGCTGAGTCTTCATCTTTCGAGCCCAAAGTGGGAGAACCCTGTTGTGCCATGTTTCCCGGTGAGACCATCTACTGTAGTGCTGGTTTGCAGCTCAGGAAGACTGTTAAAACTTAAGAAAAAGCTAGAGGTCTAATTTATTTTAACTCTTTCCATACGTCCTTGATCTGAGGTCAGATCACATTCAGAATGATATTTTTTGTCTTTGTTTTTGGGGCCTGTATTTGTACATAATGTGCTGTTTGCTCCCCAGGTGATGGATCGTGGTATCGGGCTCTGGTAAAGGGTCTGTGTGAAGACAAGGTGGCAGTGAACTTTGTGGACTGTGGCTACAGCATGAACGTCAATAAGAACCATCTTCGGCCCATTACACCACAACTGTTGGCACTGCCTTTCCAGGCAGTTCGCTGTTGGATTACAGGTAGTGTGAATGTAAACAAAAGATGAAAAACATATGTATAATTTTGTCTTCTTATATGTTGGGGATTTTCTGTCACCTCCTTAAACTGAGAAACCATAAATAGTTAGCAAAAGCCACAGCTCATCAGTGTAGAAGTCTATGTGAAAGGACAGATTTTGGCATGTTCAGTCAAGTGATGATGTGTGAACACCAGGCTGGAAGATGTTCACAGATTGTGATTGAGTTGTGTGTGTTTGGGTTCAGGTGTGGAGCCCCTCGGGTCAGAGTGGAGCAGTGAAGCCCTGCTGTGGTTCCAGACTCTGGTGAGCGACGAGCAGCTCCGTGCTCGTGTCGTCTCTGTCACCGAACAGGGCTACGGCGTGGAGCTGGAGAGCGGTGGGCGCAATGTGGCAGATGCTCTAGTTTGTGAAAAGCTTGCCAAAGTTCCTGGAGAGACTGGAAAAGAGACACCTGCAAAGACAGAAGAGAGTGTGAAGGAGAGCGTTCAAACCTCCAGTCTGACAGAAGGCAGTTGCAACAAGGCGCAAACTGGAGAACAGGCCATAGTGCCATTAGGAGGTCAGCTACAATGTCAACATCATCAAGATGAAATGTTGGGTTCGGTGATTTTAGGTCACTAATTAGAATTGTTATCATATGTTGTCAGGCCCATCGTTCCCAGTGGATTGGAAAACAGTGGAGCTGCCACTCGACGTGACCTTCCGGCCTTATTTTGCAGCTGTTGTTAGTCCGTCCCTCTTTTACCTGCTGGGTCCCACTCAGGGTTAGAACACGTGGTTATTTCTCTGTTGCTCATAAAACATACAGACATTACACAATTGTTGTAATTGCCTGTGCATGTTTGTTTTTTTGTGAAGTGGACCAGCAAACGCTAAAGGAGATGATGATGAAGCTGGCTGTCTACTGCAGCAACAACCAGGCCACTCTATCCTCAGCTGTAAACAGCAGACCAGCTCCTGGTGCTGCCTGCTGTGCCCAGTTCTCTGGTGAGCACCTACACTCATCATTAATTACCATAAATCCTCAGATAGTGGCTGAGGCTTTTATTTACCTAAACTGCAGGTAACCAGCTTCTGTTTGATGCTGACTTGTATTAAAGACTTTTTTAGTTTACGAGTCATATTTCAGTATGAAGCCTCTGAAACAATGTAGATCATAACATTGATATTGCTACATTGTAACACGTCCTTTGACATTTCAGTAGACAGAAACCCTTTGTTTCTTATCTGGACTTTTATTGGGACATTGTGTATATCGACCACAGCACAGACTTTTAATTGATTACAACAGTTACTCACTGCAGGAGAATTGAGGCAGCATGGTGCACACAGAGCAAATCCTCCAGTCTCCTCATAACATCTGATTGCATCCTCTCCACTTCTCCTTGCAGCTACGAGGATGCACATAGTTGTCTCAAGACAAAACAGTACAACTTCATAGTGCTACACATGCACTAAACGGACAAAATTTTCAAACATTGACTTTGAAATTTTCTTGGCAGAATATCATTGAGTCTCACGAGGTGGATTAGTTTTCACATCACATGCAGGTTTATGAGGAAATTACATCTTGAGTTTAATAGATAATGGCATCAGGGGAAAACCCCATCAGCCAGGCAGTATCATTCCCTCACTTTGTTTAATGATTACAGGGGGCGACCTTACGAGGACAGACCAGCTGATCTATCACTGAGCTATTCCACACACACACACAGTCTGTCAGTGTGTGTTTCTATCTTTCATTCTTCAATCCACTTTTAATGTTTGCTTTTCTGACTCTGCTCAAGACCCCACCTGCAGTTCTTGCCCCTGCAGACCTAAGCTGGTAATTCCATGTCTGCTAGTAGATATAATTACACAGTGTGTGTGCGTAGCCAAGCATAGGAGCGTCTTTAAACACAGTATACTCAGAGGAGACTATAGCCTGGCATACATTCCACAGCCCAGCTAACAACAGGGTCTGTTTTAATGGAGTTTTCTGCATGCTCGTCAGGTCCGTAGAGCAGCTGTATGGGCTGAATTATCTTTGTTACCTGTTAAACATGAGCTTACATTTTTTAGGTTGAAGTTCACTAAATACTGATCTTATTGATGTGTATTTTTGGCTTTAACAATTTTACGTGAGGGGTATTCTAATGCAATCAATGTGGAAATCTGACATTAAGTTAGATTAAGTCTTTAAGCCCTATACAATCCTTTGTGGTTAAAAAGTTGCAATTTTTCCCCCCTGCTCCAGCTGACAAGACCTGGTACCGTGCAGTGGTCCTGGAAGTAGGTGAGGATGAAGCAAGCATTGTCTATGCAGACTACGGCAACACTGAGAAGGTCCCGTTCTCCAGAATCATGCCGATCCCCGTGCACCTGCTGCAGCTCCCCTTCCACATTGTTCGCTGCACCCTCACTGGTACGCTGATACAGTTGATACTTCTATTTTCTTTGTCATTTCTCTGTGCTGTTGCCTTTTATTCCCCCTCACACCTCCGTCCCATCTCCTCTATTAATAGGTAAGGAGCACTTTCCTGCTGAGTGGCCAGGAGACTTGCAGCAGCTGTTTTCAACCATGTTGTTGAACCATGTCGTCGGTGCTGTCCAGTCTTTTGACGGCTCTGCTAACGTGCTCTCTCTCGCTCTGCCCGCTGAGAGAGGCGGCGGCCACCTCACTGACATAATCTTGGATGCATTACATGTTAAGAGGGATCCTTCCCCAGCCAGCACCCAGAAGACTAACAAGTCTAGCAGCGGCACTTCTGTCAGCACTGCAGCTGCTCCCGATGGCCCCCAACACAATTCAACACCCGAAACCCAAAGTGGGCTGGGAAATATAACTGGGCCACTTAATATCACAGGTCCAGTGAAAACCACAGAGCTTCTCGCACAGAACCCCGAACAGAAGAGTAACACCTCTGCAGTGTCAGTAGAAGGTATGCACCATGTTACTATGACTACTTAGTGTTTAATCAAGCTACTAGAAAGAGGGGCTGCAAGTATTTAATGTGCAACCTGATTGGATGTATGATAGCATTTTAGGTGTTATCAGCATCAGTATTTTAGATCTTATCAGTAAAATTATTTGAACACTAATGGTGCTTTAAAACATAACCTGAACTCTCCCAAACTCTCTAGGTCTTGAGGTTTGTTGTACTCAGATTAATTTGAGAGTTTTTAAGGTGGATTATTTTTCACTTTTCTCTCCATTTTAATCCCAGATCCTCACACCTGTGGATGCTGCTGTCTGAGCCTGAAGATCAAGGTCAGAGCTGGTTTCCCTGTTTTGGAAAGCATCTTTTAATTTTTATTATTTTATTATTTATATTTATTATTATTAGTGATTGTTTTTATTGTGTAGATGTGTAATATGTGATTCTAATAAGTCTTTCCTGTAATTTAAACTTTATTTCTCAAATTAAATGAACAACATCTGATTTTTTTTTTCCTTTTTGTCCTCCTCAGCTTGAACATCTGGAACAGCTGATGCAGCAGCAGCTTTCTCTCATCAAGCAGTTTGTTGAACAGAAAAAATAAGATTCAACATACACTTCTTAATAGTGTTGTTTCTCCAAAACTGGTTCACTTTGTCTCGAAGCTGCCATCCAGGGTTTTTGTTATCCTGTTATTTCAAGTTGTGCAATCCAGCTTTTAATTTTAATTATTTTCTTAGATGTTTTAAACCTGTGGTTAAATTTCAGTTATTTTCAGGTTTTAAAAAATTCTGGAGGCTTCTGAAATAATAAAAAAAAAAACTTTACTGCACTTAAAAAGGTTTGTCTGTTTTAAAGTCTGCAGAAATGTCAGCAACTACACATGTTCAGCCTTGATTACCCAAGTGTGTCTCCTTCAGTTTTCATAAAAGTTTTGTTGGAAAAGACAAGAAAATGACTGCAGTGTTTTTTATTATTATAATTAAACCGATTCAGTATTTTTGTTGTTGTTTCTATACAAAGCAGATTAATCCAACGCGAAGTTATTTAAATTATCTATGGATTAGAAGATGCGGAAGAATCCATTGGGAGTCGATTATGTCTCTTGGCCACTCCCTGTCTTCCTGTTGAACTGTGCGGGATGAGAGGAGGAGGCCAAATTAGAGCCCACCGGTGCAGGTACATCAGAGGTGGGCATGGCGAGTAGGTGGGGTCGCTGCTCTCCTGCTGTCCGCAACCAAGCACCTCATTACATCAGAGGAAACACGGTGCTGTGAGGACACGGAGAGAGGACCCTGCTTTGTGGAAGACGCGTCCAGCATTTAAGAAATAGCGATCAGCGAATGGTAAGTAGATCGACGTGTTTTGTTTTTTTTTTTCAGAGAAAGTTGGAGTGCGTTTGTTTTGGTCGCCTGGTGGTGGCGGGTAGAGCGCAAATAGACTAGGATGTACAATGCGATGCTCTTTCAATAATTTCCCTCTATGCTCGTGTTAAGTAAAAGTTTTTGTACAGTTAGGAAAGCTTATACAACAACCATGTAATGGCAAAAATAAAGAAATGTGAAGTCGGTCATTATTAGTATCCGTATGTTAGTACCTAATTAAGTATTAATCACACCTGTGTAATAGATTAATACGCGCGTGCAAACAAGATCAACATCAAAGGAAATCGCACGTTCTTCTGTTTAGTGCATTAGGCTGACAAACAGTAATCTGGCTTCTTGAACTTGTCAGGGTCACAACCTCTGGTCACATTTTCAACCTGTCTTGACCCTTGACACGTGTCAGAGTGACCAGGTGTTCAACTAAGTACAAGGAAAACACATGTAACCATAATAGCTTTGATAGTTTCAGCTTCACTACACACATCTTAAACTGAGGCGTTGCAATTTAGATTCCAGATAATAATCTTTTATAGGTTGATCAACTGAGGATGACCTAAAGTTATTGTGTAAGTTTAATTGTTTTTATTATTCAGTTCCAGGCGGTAGTAGCTTGTCAACAGCATTTATCCATTGGAAACTGAGGCTGTACCATCATCTGTGTGTGTGTGTGGTTTCCAACTTGTTCTTGCAACACATTCCAACACTTCAATGCATACCAGTGCATTTTGAATTATAATTAGCTGTGGCTTTTAATCAGACAGTTGTAACACTAGAGAGGGGGGAGCATAGTTTCCACATTTGTGCTTCTGTTGTTTTTTAAAGTGGCTGTTTCAGGTGACTCACTCTGGAGTAATTGAACCTTTTAAGGATGTTTCTCAGTGACACACACACTGTCCAAGTACAGGTTAGAAGATCTCTGGATTTTTGTATGAAGTTGGTCCAAAAATGAGCACTCCTTTTCTAATTATAGACTATGGAGTGGAGGCACTTTCCAACCTAACAGCCAATGCAAAACAGAAGGCACATCCGTGGCTTAGGCCTTCCTTTTATTTACTGAGGTGGGTACAATTCTGGGAATACCCCAATGTGCAGGTATATTTTTAATTTGCTGAAACTGAAGACTAATATCTCAAATATCAACCATTTCAAGTCAGATATGTGACAGACATTAAGATAAGAGCCTATAACATTTGTATTAGTATTTTTTTTCCTCCCCAAGTTGGGTTAGAGAGGTTGATCTGTACAGGTTTGTCAGTTTCTAGTGCAGACAGAACAGAAAAGGTGTTCGCTGGCAGACAGAAAGCAGGAAGACAGACTGATGGAGGGTGGAGGGATCCAGAGGAATGCTTGTGAAGAGGCAGCCAAATATGAGACAGGTGTGTGCACTGTGCATGCATGTGTGTTTTATATGGAGGCATGCTTGACTGCTCCCCCCCCACCCCACAAGCATGCAAGCCCTCATCTGCGCGCCCCCCCCATGGAAGTAATGAAATCTCTTGTCGCCAAGACGTACCAGCGAGTGTGCAAATAGAGCATCAATAGCTTCTGGTGATGATTATCAGGCCAGAGCTTCTCAGACAGCCACTGCATGTCAGCTCTGCAGATCTATATCGCAGACACACAGACTCCTCTTAAAGAGAGGCTCCGGCCTGCACACAATTCTATCTCTGTTGTAGGAATACACACAGCTTTACCTATGCAGAGGCTTTCCCTTTTCTTTGCTTACCCCAACACACATACGCTGTCCACAGGCAGGATATTATAGCCAAGCTTATCAGGAGCTGGAGTTAATCACACTTTATCTGCAGCCCTTCAACATCTTATGTGTACCCAACAATGACCACACAGAATACAGACAGGTGGGATTGTCAGGCTAATGGAAAGCTCAACCTTAGATCAGATTATATTCTCACCCCTCTGTAATTGAATGCAATCTAACACAACAATATTGCATCAGGTTTTGTCTTTGGGAATCTTTTTAATCAGCTTTTCTTTACATTGTCATACATAATGTGGATGTATTATGAAACACCACATGATATACTCTAATAGAACCATGGTCCCTAAACTTACCAAGCTGACTCAGTTTCCTGCTGTGAATGCCACGGTGCCAGTGTTAATAAAACCTGAACTATTGAATTTCAACACGACTGAATTCCAGCAAGTTAAAAGTGCCAGTGGCGTGTAATCTTCAAGCACAGTAGATTTGAAAAAAAAAATGTGGATATGTAGGTTGATCTGAAAAATCTGTCTTTATAAATCACATTTCCACCGTGATGATAAGTCATATCCTGGCAAACCAGTTCCCAGGTGAGCATGCTGTTGATCAGAGTGTAAACAAAGAGAATGCATTCCTTAAAATTACACCACAAAAGGGGGTTTACATCTCGCTTCAAGAGCTTTGGTTACAGCTTATTGTAATCTTTTTGACCCAGACGAAACACTGATACGGGCACATGCTGGTGTCAAGTCAGTGAGGTGTTGTGTGGAGACTCCTTTGTCTAGTGATTTATGTTTGGCTACACTCCAGTGGACTGAGATGATGGGGGTTCCTCTTTGTATGTACTCTTGCAAATGTTGTTCTGGGCATTGTGGGTTGAAAAAAACAAAACATGGAAATGGTTATTATTATAATACAGATTCATTTGGAATAATCAGTTCAGAACACATCAGCAGTGTCACTGAAATGCAGATACTGTTACACAAGATGGAGTTTTATTTAAAAAAAAGTCACTCAAACTCCCACACACTGGTGTTTTTCTGTGCAGATTGTATCTCAGCAACTGTCGCTTCATTAAGTTCTCTACAAAAGGTCAGGACTCGACCTACACTTGGATGTGAAAACAGGGCAAGGGTGAACTCAGAGTCAGGTCGCTACTTTACCTCTCGACTGCCTGATCAAGAAGTCAATGTGGCCTGTAGCTTGAAAACACACTACGTCTGCAAAGACATCATCTATGACGTGAGCTCAGCCAAGTTGTCTTCGATTGACAAAGTTAAGAATTTTATTCAAGAGCCAAACACTTGACTGGTTTCAGTTTCTACCACACACTATATATAGAATGGATGACTCTAACGTGACGTCACCTGTTGGTTTTTGGAGCCAGAAGTGACCATATTTGGAAATGAAAGGAGGTGTGAGGAGGCGGGTCTAACCCTTGAAGACGAAGACGCTGCCCAATATGTATGAGACATTAGTTCAAGTCTGATCTCATTGGAGAACAGACTTGTCAATCAAACTAACCACGCCCCTAAAAAGTTATTTGTTTTTTAAGCCTAATATTGACCTAATGATGAAATGATTTTCAGATAAACCACAATAAGAAGAGTTGAGTTTAGTAATAACATCAAGATGACTAGGGGGGAAAAAATGTATTGACTGAATATTAAATGATTTGAAAATTACAGTTTGTGGATTCAAGTCAATTGGAACCAGAGTTTTTTTGGAGCCATCATCTAGTGGCTGTTGGGAGTATTGCACTTTTTTGCACCTTCACTTTAGCCTAATTTTTGAGCTACATTTGCTTTGTTTATTTGTATATACATGGTCTATGGTTTCTACCTACCACTTCCTCCTCCTCCTCCTCCTCCTCCTCCTCCTTCCTCTCCAGCTTAGACACAGTGGTTGTGTTATGCTGCCCCCTATAGGTTCTGTGCTGCATTGTCCTTCTCAAAACATTTGTCAAATGTAAGCTATAGGGATTTTCAGGATTACATTTTACCCTGAAGTTAATCATTTTTTTCTTTGGGAAATACCCTCAAAAAGTATTTTCACTGACATCACTTTAGCAGTTACATAAAAAAAATAACAGGAAATCCATGCAGTAGGCAGGTGTCTACCATCTTTCCTTTCTTCCCTTCTTCTCCTGTACTCTTTTTTTGTATGCTTGCTAAATGTTTGCCTTTTATCATTGCAGGTGTCCCGACATGCTCCCTGATATCTGTCTCTCCCTCCTCTTAACACTGCTGCTTCTTCAAGGTCAGTTGACTGATTTTATTACTGTTTTGCCTTCTGTGCTTCTCTGGTATTCAAAGCTATTAGAGCAAGAGAGTTTCAAGTTGGATTCTTTCCTCCTTTTCTTTTTTAATTCTGCCCTCCATTATCACAGATGTTGGTAAATCAGAGTCAGAGTGTCAGGGTTAGTGTTTAATAGAATTTGAGATAAATGGTTTTTAATGAGAGACAGAATGACCTCAGTGTATTTCAGTCTGTGAGCCCACTGCAGGTGTAAGTTTATGCACTGCATGGTGGAAAATGTTTGGCTAATCACTGACGCTCCTGTGGACAGCCTGAGATTCTTTACAAGATATTTTACTACTTAAACCTGTCAGGTCTCCGCTGCTGAAGAATTCCCATTATCTTCTCTTCAAAGTGATTTCCTGCCTCCTGGGCTTAAAATACTGCATGTTTCCAGGCAGGGCAAATTTTGCATTGCTTTTATAGCACATCGTCAGTTGTTCTCTCGGACCCGGCATATTGGTATTCGCCCAAGGGAAGAGGCGGGACTTGTTGAGCAATATAATCTTTGAGTTGTTTTCAAAAATGACAGCTTTAGCACCATCTTAAGTATTTATTACTGGCCGTTTTAAGACTTTGAACTTCAGCAAACCAGACTGTTTCACCTCGTCAGGAGGCACCCCTCCTCTCCTCCTGTGCTGACAACACAGATAACATGTTGCAGTAGATGTCCATGTAATCCAGCCTGTCAAATTAAATTTCACAGATTGGAGGAAGCTGAGTTTTTATCGCTGATTTCAAGGGAATATTACTTAAGTCTCCCGTACTGTGGTGGGACTGATGCCAATTGGACATCAACTCCTCAGCCGGAGGATTTACGCTCATTATCTTGCTCCTGATTTTCCTGCTACGATTTCTTTCACAGACATTAAAGATATACAGTCATTTTGCTGCAGGCACTTGGCTGAACAGACAGACTTTTTGTTCAGAGCACTGGGGCCCCACTGACCATGAGAGACCTGCTTGCCAAGACCCTAAACTTTCCCTGTCGGGAGGGCTTCAGGGCTGGAATGATGTAGGAATCGGGGGCAGATGAAAGGGTCAGGACTGTGAAGAGGTCTGCGCTGAGGCCTCAGGTTTGCAGGTGGTACTTTCCTTTTAAGATTACTGGTCTTTTACGCGTTAATATTTCCAGTACCTTTCCGCTTATGATGATTGAAGACTTCATGGAAAGATTACAGAGTGATGGGCATTTAAAGAGGTGTGTGAAGTCAGATTAAAAGTTTTACTCAGATTTAAACAACAAAACAAGGAGTTCATTTGAATTTTAGTCTCATAGTCATTATTTTTCATATCTAATGAGTCGACTTCATGAAATATATTGCTTTAATGCACTTACACGAGTCAGAGTTGGCACTAAACCATGTGGTGGCCCCCAGATCTGCTGAGCTCTTCTACATGGAGTCTTTCTTTAAAGATTTCTGTCCTCTGTTATTTTGCTCTCTTGACTCCTTGTCACCTATTTTAGTTGATTAGCAGGCACTAAATCAACATGAGGCGGGCAGCCTGAGGAACTACACCAAAGTCGATGGGAACAAACAGCCAATTTCTTTGTGCGTTGATTGAAGAGATGCAATGGTCTATTCAGAGGGTGGAATCTGTTTAATGTGGAGAGGCACTTTTTTTTTTTTGTTCAATCGCTCGAGTACTTTGTCTCTGTGCTGGACAAATGCCTCTGTGACCGGTTGGGGTTACCAGGGACAGCAAGGCATGTTCACAGGAAGTCACATGTCCCTCCCTCCTCTTTGAGCTGTACGTGTGTCTGAATAGAGCAACGTCCTTTCAAGTGAATGGAGCAAGAGAATGGTTTTATTCACTTGTCCACTCACGTTAGCTTTAAATACTCAATTATCTGTTGCAGGAGGGTTCAAATGGGAGTCTGCATTTGGCTTCAGGGAAGCATCCAATTCAGTGTTTAATTTAAGCAAGCCGGAGGTTGTAATGACAGTTTTTGAGAAACAAATGCACCACAGTCCACAGGTCAGAGGATGTGTTCATGCATCTTTTATTAATCCAGGTGCCCACATTATCCAACTGTAGAGGTGTAGGTACTGTAAGGTTACAAACTCTGCAAATGCTTAGTGTATGAAAGCGGTTTAGACACTTTTACATATTTTTTCCCCCATTTTGTACCATCTTCAGACTCACGATTAACAAGAAATAAGCAAAGCTAAAATAAATATGTTAAAAAAAACCAATTATGCTTATGAAAGTGTTGCTGCTGAAAACAAAAACAGGAAGTTTGTGCTCTGTGTTCATCAAGGGGTGTATTTTGATGTCCTTGGTTGGTGCTGGTGCAAACTACTGAATGAGCATGTATGTGTAAATATAGCTGTTTGACATGTTGTTTGTCCCTCCTAGTTCAGCAGGGCACCTCTGTGCAAGAGATCCATACCAGCCATGAGAACATTGTAAAGATCAACTCAGCAGGAGAAAGTGAGTACCCTCCCAACCGCATCCTGACAAAGTGCTTCACTAATGACGGGAGGCTGAGGTGGCTGAAATAGATGTGACAGTAAACGACTCTGACATGATGGTGTTTACGTAAAGTGCCTGACATTGGACAGTAAATGCGCAGAATCAAGGTTAAATGTTAAAGCAGATAAATATTAGATGGTGAGGTAAAGTAATGGGACGTTGGATGAATGGGGTGGTGGTCTTATTAGTCTGATGTCTGTGTTGTTGATGACAATGTGAAGAAGTGGTTTTTCCCAAGAGCGCACGACATTAATGACAGACAGACGGCACACTCTCCCTGACTCTAATGGCCCTCTTCACGATTGACTGCACATTCTAACATGACAGCAACACCACAGGTTATTTATGCCTCCAGCAAGTACAAACATGTATGAGAGAGGGAGTGTTTGCTGCTGGAAAAGAGAGAAAATGGAGCTTTGGCATGCTAAGCTGGTTTCCTCTTTTTTATGTTGAGGTATTATTTTCATCTGCAACAGTCCATTTGATAACCAACCAGGATAATCCACTGATATAATGCAGTGAACACAATGAGTTAGTTTGAGCCACGTCTGTACATCCTGGGTGTTTACCTTTTTATTTTGTGTGTGTGTGTGTGTGTTTCTCCATGGGAAGTGATGCAGTGCTCAACAACGATGGATATTCTCTTTCTAATGGATGGTTCCTACAGTGTGGGGAAGGGCAGCTTTGAGAGGTCCAAACACTATGCAATAAAACTCTGTCAAGCATTAGACATCGGATCAGACAAGGTGTGTTTTTTATTTTTCACAGCTGCTCTCTCTCTCTCTCTGTCTTCATATCATAACAATGGGTTTTCTTGTAACTGCATCCTTGTGCAGGTGCGAGTCGGTTTGATTCAGTTCGGCTCAACTCCTCGACTGGAGTTTTCCTTGGACTCTTATTCCACCAAACAGGAGCTGAAGAAGCACATGAAGAAGATTTCTTACAGGTGTGTGTCTCTTCTCGTCTCACTCTCTGTCCTGTAACGTTTCGTGCTACAAACAACTATGGTGGTGAGTGAGTAGTAGAATAAAATACAACTTTATTGTGATTGCTTTAAAAACACTGAAATACAGAAGTACAGTGCAATAATAAGAATGTACAAAATATACAGAATAACATAAGACAAATAAAACAGACATTTGAAAAGTAGCGCGACTGATAAAAATAAATAGGAAGTGTTGTCAACAACAATATTTTTTGTGGAATTAAAATAGTGCAAATGCAATGTAAATTAAATTACCGTATCTTCCGGACTATTGAGCGCACCTGTCTATAAGCTGCTATTGAATTTATTTGAACAGTTTCATGTGGTCCACTCTGACCTGGTCTGATGTGACGACGCTAAATGTATCAGCACGGAGCTTGCTAGCTTGTAAAAAGCTAATGAGCTTCGTGCTGCCGAAACATGAGCCACGCTGGTGTTTAAGTTCAAAGCTTCGGAAAAAAGTAGCGGCTTATATTCCGGAAAATACGGTAGTCAAGTTAAGTCAGGATTAGACTCAAGAGTCAAACTAATAATAATAAAAAAACACTAGTAGGTGAAGAATGAACATTAATGGCCAACAATTAATAAAGTTTTTGTAATCCAAGCAGGTAATATTTGACATCCACAATAAAACTAATGATTTGGAAATATATCTGTATCTGGCTTGGCTGATGCATCAAAAGTTCAATAAAAAACATATGGGAGGACAAGTTGTGAATATGAACTGTATTTTTGGGTTGTTGCCCTTTTTAGGATTTGTGTGCGCCACTAAATTTACATTTGTTTCCAGAGAGTTGTTGCATGAGGATCACACTGTCATCATTCTCTGCTGCAGAAATACTTTGTTAAACACTAAATAAATCTTGAAATTAAGGAAACATAAATGTTGGAAGGAAAATGTGTCCAGCATGACCAGAATCACAGCAATTTTTCATGTTCTCATCTCCTTTGGTATGTCTCTGTGTTTATTATTGTGGCTTTAGTTAAGAAGACTTAAGCTGGCAGCAAAACACACTAAGTAACACCAAATGGTCCCTGGAAAGGAAAACAAATTAATTTCAGATTAGCAACACACCACAGGTGGTCACTGGATATTGGATTAGTGCATAAGCTGAGGAAGAGGAAGGTAATTTGACCAAACGTGTGTGTGTGTTCGTGTGTGTGTGGAGGTAACATTGTGACTCGCTAACTAATTTAAAGTGGCTACATTTTAAACTTATTACTGGTAACATTGTCTCAAATCAGATTACTTCAACAATATACTGCATGTGTGTTTCTCTATGTATTATTTTACTGCACTGTTGTGGTATTTTATTCAATGTACTTTTTACGACAACCATGTGACCAAAGATATACATCACATGCTGGTTACATGTAACTACTTATATCTGTTTTTAATGCACTTTAAAAAAGAGATTTGGGGTAGAAAATGATTTTGATTTTGAAGTATTAAATGAAACACAACAATTCAAATCATCATAATATTGATTATCATCTTAGGATATTGCTTAGATGTTCCTATATTTGGCATTGTTGTTTAAATCTATAGTGTCTAGTATTTGTCCAAGATGTGTGCATGTTGACATAAATCTGGGTAAGGGAGGTAAGATCGTTGAATAACTGCCCCGAGGCCTTTTCACTTCATTGTCGAGTGGTTTTGGTACTTTAAGAGCACTTAGTATGGTTTTCACAGCTGAGAAATGTGGTCGAGATCGGAAATACGATATGATGGCACGTAAAATCATCACAGCTTTTGTTTCGTCAGGTCAGTCCTCTAACAGTTCTCAGCATGCTTCTCTCAGGGCCTGATGTGAAGACAGTAAGTGGCTCTTGCTCTGACTGAAACCAGTATGAAAGGATTTATCTGGGTCTCCTGAGCCCTGGGGTGATGAAACTTCCCCCAACATACATTTTCAGTCCAAGCACTAAAAGAGGAAACCGACTAAGTTTACATTGGCAGTGATATGTAGCAGATTATTGACTCTTCTGACTGCTCTAATTGCTGTGATTCACTATAGTTCTCAACACTTTCCCAATCTTTCCACTCACAGGGGAGGCAGCACTCAGACAGGACTGGCTCTGAAATACATCCTGAGGAAGGGTTTTCCAGGCGGTCGCAACTCCTCCAGCGTTCCCCACATCGCCATCCTGCTGTCGGACGGGAGGTCTCAGGGCAACGTGCTGCAGGCTGCTGCACAGCTCAAAGAGACAGGCGTGGTCTTGTTTGCTGTGGGCTTGCGTTACCCCAAGTATGTACGGTGGTTGGAAAGTAGGAATTGCTAATAATGAGACGCGAAACAAAACAGCCTCCCTCTGTTTGTTTTCCAGGTGGGAGGAGCTGCACGCTCTTGCCAGTGAGCCAATGGAAAGTCACGTCTTCTTCGCCGAGCATTTCTACGATGCCGTCAATGGCCTGTACACCACACTGAGCACCTTCTCGGTCTGCAGTGCTACACCAGCAGGTTGGACGTTTCACTGGAGGGAGCTCTGACTGCTACACATACAAATGAGTTAAATAATATGTTAAAATCTCCACTGATCCCTTCTCTAAAGCTCTTGTTTGGCTCCTGTTCTCCAGGTTGTCAGGTGGAGACGTTTCCCTGTGAGAGGAAGACATTAGAGACAGTGAAAGAGCTGCAGGGCAATTTCATGTGTTGGAAAGGCTCCAAGGGTTATTCCCCGTACACATCTCTCTGTCCCTACTACAGGCAAGTGTGCACGAATGTAAATGATCTTGTTTTTTCCTCAGAGAAGATACATTTTGAATTCTTGTCCTTTTACAAGAGAAACCACATCTACATCTTTCCTGTAAATCGGAATAATGAGTGCGCTCTCTGGATCGGGGAGGAGATCCTGCCCCAAGTGGAGGAGTTCAGGTACCTCGGGGTCTTGTTCATGAGTGAGGGAAGGATGGAGCGTGAGATCAACAGGCGGATCGGTGCAGCGTCTGCACAGATCCATTGTGGTGAAGAGGGAGCTGAGCCGAAAGGCAAAGCGCTCGATTTACCAGCCGATCTTCGTTCCCACCCTCACCTATGGTCACGAGCTTTGGGTAGTGACCGAAAGAACAAGATCTCGGGTACAAGCGGCTGAAATGAGCTTCCTCTGTAGGGTGGCCGGGCTCTCCCTTAGAGATGGGGTGAGAAGCTCGGTCATCTGGGAGGAGATCGGAGTAGAGTCGCTGCTCCTCCACGTTGAGTAGAGCCAGATGAGGTGGCTTGGGCATCTAATTAGGATGCCTCCTGGATGCCTCCCGGGTGAGGTGTTCAGGGCACGTCCCACCGGTAGGAGACCCCGGGGAAGACCCAGGACACGCCAGAGGGACTATGTCTTGGGAACGCCTTGGGATCCCCTGGGAAGAGCTGGAGGAAATGGCCGGGGAGAGGGAAGTCTGGGCTTCCCTGCTTAGGCTGCTGCCCCTGCTACCCGACCTCGGATAAAGCAGAAGAAGATGGATGGATGGATGGATGTACAGAATAATGATCTTAAACAGCAAGAGTAATGGATCTTAGATATTCAGTAATTAATGAGGTGCATATTTCTAATTGGAATATGACTCTTCTGTTTAAGGGTTTAAGCTATTAGATAACGATTAAATAATATTACAACATATATCCTCATATTAACTCTTATATTTTATGGACTCTGCAGTGGAACCTACTGTGTAACACTTTTCCCTTATTGCTCAATGAGCCACAAGACAAGTGGCAGAGCGGGGCAACTGCCACGTGTTAATGTGCTGTGAAAGTGTGAGGGTGTTAATAAAAACAAGCCAGTGTAATTCTGTCAGACCCTCCCAGGGCAAATTATTACGGCCTTTGACTAAATTAATTTCACACAACATTGCAGCTCCACCGCAGTAAAACATCCTGAGGCGAGTAGAGCTCAGTTTATAGAAGCACCGCAATGACAGTGAAATGTTTATTTTTTGGGAAGAGCACAAAAAGGCTGTTGTGTGTAATACTACTCATATATTACTTAAATGGAAGTTTTAAAAAATCTTATCTCGTTACTTAATTTTATTACCGTATCATATTATTGAGATATGATATATTAGATGGATTTATTATTTAGACTATTTTTGTCTTAGTGTCTTTATTTGCAGAGGAGAATAAGTGGAAATATGGTGTGAAAGGGAAATATATGATTTAATTTTGGGGAAGATCAGACCAAAAGTGTTCAGAAAATTCAAACAAACAAAGGCAATGGCAACAGAGAACCAGTAGATGGCAGGAAAGCACCATCACTGCATCTATAAGTTCAGGAGGAAGAACAAGTAGGAAGCAGTAGGAACACACCATAGATATATAGTTTATATTACAGACTGAAAACAGTGACATGTTTTGACTAAAACTCATAAGTTTGCCTCATCTCAGTGGATTTTGTTGAAACTCTACACACGTCCAGCTTGTTAACATCTACAATCTGAGATTTGGTGGTGATCAGATACAGATTATGCCGTGATGGAGTGAGTGCTTTCTAGTTGTTATTGACCAGTTAAACTTACTGTATTCACATCAAAGAACAGGCTCAGTGGAATAAAACAAAATCAACACAACAAATTGTTTTGTCTCTGTAAACTCTGTAAATGAACAAAACGTGTTGTTTTGCAGGTACAACAAGGTTTACAAAAGACACCTGACAGTCTGCCACAGGACTATCTGTCCAGGTAGCAACTTTGTCATTTCCCTTAGTTTCCTGCTGCCTTTTTACTCTCTCTCAGATGGTGTTTTTTGCAGCTCACTACCCTCTGATCGCTCTCTTCAATGTAGATCCCTGTGACTCTCAGCCCTGTCTAAACGGTGGGACATGTGTATCAGAAGGCCCAGACGGCTACCACTGTGTGTGTCCACCTGGCTATGGAGGAGACCCACACTGTGGTCAGTACAATGTCTGTCTCCTCATTGAGATCATGTAAAAACACTTCTAACTGAATGCTTCATCTCTCCTCAGCTCCCGCCTTATCACTGGACTGCTCCATAGATCTACTTTTCCTGCTGGAGGGTTCGGCCACACTCACCTTAGAAGGCTTCCTCCGCCTCAAGTCCTTCCTTAAGCGCTTCCTGCAGACTGTCATTGGGTCTGACACCCCCAGCAAAGTCGGCCTGGCGCTCTTTGGTGGAGAGACTCGGGTTGAGGCCCCGGTCGGCAAATTCAAAGGGGATCTGAGGGGTCTTCTGAAAGCTGTGGATGCACTTAAACCAATCGGTGGCGAGACCCTAACAGGCCAGGCACTCCGCTATGTGACGCGTCACGGCTTCGTGAGTGCACCAGTCTTTGCTGACGTTTCTGATGACCTTCCTCGTGTAGTGGTGCTGCTCACCTCCACTCCTGCTGCTGACGAGGTGGTTGAACCTTCTAAATATGCACGAGACAGAGAGATCTTCCTTGTAGGGGTGGGACCGAACAGCTTAAAGGCGCAGCTGAATAATATCACAGGAAATCCTCAGAGGACTCTCACCTACACATCACCTGATCGGCTCAGCGGCAAGATCCCTGAGCTCAAGGCCAAGATCTGTAGTGTGGATACACAAGGTACGTACTGATCAACACAAGGCTTCTAGTTAGTTTGGATAAACTTTGTGTATTTTTTAGGTCTAACATACATATTACATGAATATATTTCCTTCCTTATAAAACAGAAGTTTGAGACCTGGATGTGTGTTCTTTCTCACTACCTTTACTGGCACATTGCTGCTTATCTTGGTGTGTGTGGTGCCACGTTTGGGTTGGTTGGAAACCACTGACAGGAGTGTGTATTTCATAACTTGACTTCTTTGTGTGAGACAAACCAAAAACCCACTCACCATCTCCAAAGTACCACAACTGCAGATGCAACATTAAGTTCAGTGTACATATTCTGCTCTGCTTGTATATATAATTTTGTAAATAAATGATACTGATACTATGATACTATTGATACTAATGGTAACTTTTAATCTAAGATCCTGTCATGTGTTCTCAAAGAAATGTATGCACACCAACAAATGCACTACACTTAATGCATTTGATGTATTTTTTATTCCCTTAAAACCCTTAAAAATGAATATATAAAAAGCATGTTGTCACAGATTGATTAACCTCTAGATGTTGTTTTAAAGAAACATTTATTTTTGTATGTTTCAGTCAGTACTGAGATGTCATTATGTTTTGGTTTTCAGGTTGTCTGGGTCAAGCCGTAGACCTGGTCTTTGCCCTGGATGCCTCAGCAGGTGTCGGTACTGAAAACTTTGCTACCCTGCAGGATTTCCTGCGCAGCATCACCGTCCAATTTGACATCAACCGCGACGTGGCTCAAGTGGCGCTCGTGGCCTACGGTCGGAGACCTACCACTGTCTTTAACCTGGACACCCACGAGACCGGCTCTGCCATCCTCAAGGCCGTAGGCGAGGCCAAGTACATCGGGGGAGTGGCTTCAACGGGTGCAGCTTTGCTCCACATCCACTCTAATGTCCTGACTGTAGCAAACGGTGCGCGGCCCGGTGTCAACAAGGCTGTGGTGGTGGTGACGGATGGTTCAGGCGGGGACGATGCCGTCGTGCCGGCGCAAAAGATAAGAGACAACGGAGTGTCAGTTTTTGTGGTAGGGATTGGAGATGTGCAGAGAGAGAGGCTGATGCTGATCGCTGCCTCAGAGGAACGCATGATCTCAGTGCCGTCTTACGAGGATCTCAAGTACTTTGAGGACGTCCTGGTGCAGATGCTGTGCTCAGGTAAAGATCCTGAAAAAAACACCTCTGTGACCAAACCTTTGTAGAACAGCTTGTCTAAAAATATAAAGAGATGACTAATGTCCAGAAACCTGTACAAAATAAGAGTTTGAGTACTTTACATTAGGGTAATTAGCTGCTTGGTCTTTTGTTTTGATCAGAGGTGAAGAAACCAGTAAACCTGTGCAAGCCCAACCCATGTATGAATGATGGGATCTGCATCCTGTCAAGAGGGAGCTTCCGCTGCCAGTGCCAGGGCTACGAAGGACCACACTGTGAAACACGTCAGTGCAATATTTCTTTCCTGTATTTCTTATTTCCCCTCTTAATGCCATTGCCTTTTTGATAACATCAGCATCTCTTCTCCTTTATCTTATCCATTTATCCCTCAAAGCTTCAATGCAAAGATAAGCCTGTGTGGCCATGTGTCTGGCCTCATCTTGAAAGCTCCTGAGATAACATTTGTGCAGTGGGATAATGCCTAGATTCTGTCCAAAAAATCCCCTACAGTTATGTTTCAGTATCTATAGTTTTAAACCTATAATTGTGTCGTCACCCTCATGTGGGGTTAGGGTGCAGATAGATAGCATAGGTGGCCCAAAAAAAGAGGGCTACATTGTTTGCAAACTCAGAAGTCCGGAATTGTTCTTTGTCTGTAGGAAGCAGTAGGACTTCATCCAGGGGGGATCTACCAAGACCTGCTGGTCTGAGGAAGAAGAGCAGGCAGAGGAAGAGCCACCGGGAGCTGCTGCATCACTACAAGCTACATCGTCGGAGACATGCTGCCTAACACACACATAAACACAAAGTATTCACAAGAAACAAATCACATATGAACACTTACGAACCAAGGTTGTTCGCGGGTACACTATGGAGTAAAGGGAAATCCTAATTCTACTGTTACTTTTTTTTATTGTTTGGGTATTTAAAGTTCCTCTCTGTCAACACGTCTTGTATGTGTCTCTACTGCTGTGTCCTTGTTGAATGTGTCCATCGTTACTGTGTTACTGTCTAAACATTGTTCTATTCAAGGATGTAAACTTTTATATTACATTATTATATTATACTATATATCTGAGTCTTGATTTCTATCTTTTTTTTATGTATAATTACAACTTTCTCTCTTCATACAACCAAAAGAAATCTCAAAGTTGTCTCAAAAAGGCTAGAGTTAGTCTAATTTCATATTTGAATATTTTAACTCTGTTTTGAACACTTCAATTCATGCTGCTCATTTAGGTTATGAGATGTATTTTTCTCACTACACTGATAGTATACACATATTTTATTAGTTCTGTTAGCACCTTATCACTTTAACTGCTAGTTTTGTACTTGGCGATAATTCAGAGAACTTCTATAACAACTAAAGCAAAATTGCTAGTCATTAACATTTTTAGCCAAAAGGTAATTTTACCACTTTGAACTGTCCAAAAACCTTTACCAAACACTCTTGTCATATGACCCTCCTTCATAAATGTTTCATATTCATCAGTGAGAAGTGACTCTAACTACCCTGTAAATGTTTAATGCTGCTTTACTCATTGAAAAGCGTTGTTGATACAATGAACCTTCTGTCCATTTGCAGCAAACCAGCTGGAGTATGTAAAGTTAAAGACCAAAGAGACCTTTTTATAAACCATTTCCAAGCCAGTCGTTTTGTCAGTACATTTTTATTTGAATAAAAAGTGCATTTTTAGCTAGCAATACAAGCCGACAGGCTGAATAATGGTGTAAATATATTTACATCTTGGCTACCAGCATATACGGACCAAGCTACAATCTAGAGTGAAGTACAGAACGGCCAATTTAGTTAAGGGGTGTATTTCAGTGGTTTCAAATGTTTGGCTGTTTGCGACGTTCAAAACATCCCATTTGTGCATTTGCTACACTGGCCAAAATGCTACTACATCAAATTCCTCCCTTTGGAAAAAAACATACAAAAAAAAAAGGAAATACTTAAGAACATCCAGTGGTATTCAAGAAGACAGCGTATGTGTCTCTCTGATTGGCTCTTCAAAGTCTTAGCAAAGGGGTGATGAGGAGGAGGATGGGAAAGGAGGAGGATGTTGATTTAACTGTCCGGCAGGAATGTGGAGGACGTGTGACCAGACCAACAGAAACTTGTTCAGAGGTTCTTCTAGGTGCTGGATTTCTTCTCCCATTCCTAAAAATATAAAAAGGAACAAAAACTGTAAAGCGTAAGGTAACATTATAAGATCTACCTCTGTCGTTTGTGCTTTCAGAGTATTAAAATCTTCAGCGTCACCTTAGCTTTCTGCAAGACCTTGCCTTTGGTGGCCATGATGGAGACGGGTCTGTTTTTAAGAGCGGAGGCAGAGTTGACTGGAGAAGCTGGGTCTGCTGTGACGTTGCTGTTGGAGGGTTGGGAAGACGATGAGGATGATGCTGATGATGATGATGGTGGTTGAGGAGTGGACATGGTTGCTGCTTTAGGCTGAAGGTACAAAGAAAGAATGAAGTAAGTCACGTTGAGTCCATGTATTTAAAACACTGATGGTGTCTGAAGTTGTACAGAACCACTGACCGTGGGTGTGTCCTGGAGGCTGCTGTCCAGTGTGGTTCCCAGTGTGAACGGCCCCGACTCCACTTTCTTCAGACTCTCTCTCACTTCTACCAGGCGTAGCTCCACCTCCACCCTGCGGTGCTCCGCCTCCCGACACGCCTCGTCCTTCTGCTTCAGATGGGCTTCCAACGAGGCCTGCTGCTTGGGATCTGAGCACAACCCACAGCTGTCAGTCACACGCATCGGTGCAAACCTCACAGCTGTAGCGTGCCACAGGAGGTGTGGGGTGATGTACCTTGGCAGGCGCTGAGCTCCTCTTTGGTCTCCTTCCTCTCCTTCTTCAGGTTTGCCAGACTGCTCCTCACCTCCTCCCTCTCCCTCTCCAGACGATCACGCTCATCGATGTAGCGCCGCATGTCTGCCTCTGTACGGTTTTTGCCCAGTTTTACCTCAACTGCACCGGGACACCCTGCAAAGACATGAACAGATCTGATGTATTTATCATGACGTTTGTCTACAAAGAGAAACCAAACAAACACATTTATCCAAACCTAAATCATCACTCCTCTGTGAAGCTGAGCCTTTAGCTGCAGAGGATGCAGCTTTGCACTAGAGGGAGCTATGGTAATATAAGTTTACAGAAGAACAAAAAGATAATAGTGGCTACACCTATTTGCTAAATAAAAGACCATTTTCTAACATTTATGCTTCATGTTAAAAATAGAAATTCAAAATATCCCAACAAACATGAGAGATAGTAACACAGATGACAAGAGGACATGAACCCCTAGTCCCTGTTAGTCCCGACCTATGGTATGTGCCTTGGGCCGCTGGTATTGTGGGCTGTGAGGAGTTGCAGCAACAGTGGGACCCTTCTGGATCTGTCCCCCATAGGAGTTGAAGACCTGTGGGATCCCCAGGTTGGTCCTCTTAGAGGTCTCCTGGCTTTGGGATGAGGTCTTGACTGGTTGAGTTTGTGACTGTGGTGGAGTGGGAGTCAGGGGTCGATCTGGTTCTGGTTTGGATCCTGAGCCGTTTAGCTCAGGTGTTGATTCTGGCTCAGGACGGTCAGTTGAAATAACCTGGAATTAATGAATAAAACATAGAAATCTGAAGTCACAGTTACAGCTGTCTGTCCTAAACACAGAATATGTTTTTGAATCTTGTTTATTTACCTCATTATTTTGACAAGAGGAGTCTGTCTGGTCCTCTACAGGAGCTGGTGAATGTCTAGAAGTTTCTTTGGCTGGAGAGGATTTACTCCCACTGGATGTATGGAGGAAAGAGCGCACGGGGACAAGGTCCAAGTAAATCCTGTTATCGGTGTCCTGTTCTGTACCCGCAGGGTCCCCGGTGTCCTGTGAGCACGTTTCATTATGTTCCTGGACATTGTTGTCCTCACAGTGTGGCAGGCTGCTCTCTTCAGCATCCTGTAGGACATGGGAGTAGGAAGTGAGTTGGAAAGGTGCCACATGAAGAAGTAAAAATGAAACTGAAACAACAGGACAGGCACACTGTCTAAATCTACCTCTGGATCAGCTATTGATGCTACATCGTCGTACAGTTCGTCAGAGTTGTGAGAAATGGACGGTGGGGTATCTATGTAAGTGTTTGGCTCTGAGTATCTCCTCTGCATCAAGCTAGAGAGACACAAAAACACAAAGAGGTTTGTATCACTTAAACACTGTGTACACACAAAACAGTGTCACAAGAGGTGAACACAAGCAAATAACCTACTATAAGGAAGTCTTTGCAGCACTGACGATGTTGGAGATCCTCTCAGAGTTGACGTAGTCGTATGTCAGCTCCTCCGGGTCGGTTTTGGTCCCGGTCTGTGACAGCAAGAGGCCCAGCCAATGACCCATGTCTGCTGATGTCTTCGCCTGGGAGGGGACGAGGGAGAGGAGAGGACAGGGAAAGAAAGAATGTGCAATCAGTACAAACCATGCACTTGCAAAACCATCGGTTTAAAACCTCATGATTTACATTACATGCCATGTGTCAATTTGAATAATGAAATGATTGCTACTGAACAATTAAGTGTGACAGATCTTGTATAACAAACATTCAAATAACTTCCATCTAATAACCAGCGTTATGAGACATGTTGACAGTCAACAACTTACAGCAGACACCAGTTTAAGAAATATATCTCTGAATTAAAAATAGGTTGTAGTATTTTGAGCCAATTTTAGTTTGCAACATAAAAAGAAAAGACAAAAAACTTCACAATAAGACAAAAAGAGGCCTCAAGACTAAACACTACATTCCATTGGCTATGACCAAATTTGCTCTGCAGCAGGGTGGTACTGGAAACCCTAATGAAAAAGGGTGTAACATTAGTCCCCAAAATCCCAGTGCGTCCACACCCTTCACACACATACACACACTGAAACACACATCTGACATACACACAAGTGTGCTGACCACCCTTGTGTGCATATTACATAGGCTACGTCTGATGTCAGCAGAAAGTGAGTTTCAGATGAGGATGTGTTAGTGTTAAGATTCCAACAAGCAGCTGTAAATGTTTTCTCTTTTTGAGAAATGCTGATACAGTGTGTGTTTTTTTTTCCAGACGCACAGCCCTTCTTGACATCTTAGACTTTTCATAACATTACACGAGTCAGAACGACACAGGAAGGCTGATGTTAGTGGTCGTCTGACTCAAACATGAAGTGTGGACAGGAAACATGTAGACCAGATATCACAGTCTATTCTTAATAACCTTTGGTTAAGCAGCACCTGTGGCTTGTAACCCACTAATGTTCCACTGCTGACTAAAGCAACACTGTCTGGTTTATGATACTTTCACATGAGTGAGGAGATACTTTGTTCATCCCACGGGGTGTAAAAATGTCAAACTATTTATTCAGCAAAGCCAAAGCAGTTTTTTTTTCTCACAATCAGAAAAAACACCCATGTGGTCTACCTCGAGGGTTGCCAGCTGTGTGCCGTCCATGTCGATCCTGAAGGAGTAGAGGTGCTCGGGGCTGGGGTCGGGTAAAACGCTGCAGCCCTCCAGGGACACGGCCGGCTGACTCACTTTGTTCTTGCCCTTGTCTTGGTAAAACCACAGCTGGCCGTTCTTAATGAGACACCAGCAGGTCCGCCACTGACTGTTCACCAGCACATTGAGGTAGCCTGAGAGAGGCAGTCGGAGTAAACTTCATCATAACATACCTGCATTCATTCCTAGATAGTAATATTGTACACAAATGCTTGAGAAGGCAGAGAAACAGAAGTGTTTACATCTCAGTAGCTCAATTCATATTTGTTTATTGTTAAAAACACTATTATTCAAGCTGCTGTTGTAATAGACCCATTTACAGCCTACGTCATCAAGAAGCTGCGTCCGCATTTTGGCAACGGAAGTGCTATGTCCCATTGTTTACCTGGTATTGTCTGCACCTCTCTGGGAAGAACCACATGGAAATTTATCCCATCAAAATGTCTGGTTGTTGTGTTTTTGATCTTGTCCAGAGACTCCTTAGTGAGTGTGGAAGCTAGCTGTTAGCATTAGCAGCGTTAGCCGTGGTTTTGGTGCATGCCACGTTTTTATCTCATGTCATCTTTACCATGACAACCTTCCGTTTATACCCGTCATTAACTACGTACTGGCAAGTGCAAAAGCCTAATACATCACAGTTAAGTTATCTGAGCAGTTCATGTTCATTTCTATTAAGGCAAAGAAAGTGAAATCAGCACACAATAATACTTACCCTGCCATACAGGTGCAGTTTGCAGTGTGTATATAGTCCTCCACTTTGTTGATAATGCACCAGAGTAGCTTGACAAGCCTTTGCTAGCCGCCATACTTCCGTTGCCACAATGCGCGCGCACACTTCTTTGTTTACTAACAGTAAATGGGTCTATATGCTTAGTAA
>OOFC01013749.1:9864-24823 GCA_900323345.1 Pseudochromis fuscus | reverse complement strand
CAGAAGGCTAAATATCACGTTGGTCCTCTCCATGGGAAATGTGAGTACACAAAAACCAAGACGGACAGTCGACTGACACAAAGTAGTCTTCACTGAAGCACTTCCTGTTTAAACTACCACATTAACGGGAAGCATACGTTAGTCGGGGATTCTGCTAGCACTTAAGCTAACCCGTCGTCCAGCTTGCGACAAACCACACTCGTGCAAATTTTGATTGTTTGACAGCGCTATTTATTACTGCACCTTGACAAGCATTAGTTATCCAATTATTCGATTAATCGATGGAAAAATCTATAGATTATTCGATTACTAAAATAATCGTTAGCCGCAGCCCTACATATTAATGATAATGATCAACATCCCAGGGCATTTTTAGGGCATTTTAATTTTTTATTTCCTGTTGTACTGTCAGCCCATGCTGGAATTTCATTGTTACTTGTGTAATATTTGTGCCTGATGTGAGATGTTTTGAACCCAACTGCGAAACAAATCTACCTATGGGTATGAATAAAGTAACCTTGAACCTTGAACCTTTATCGCTTGTACGTGGTTATGGGCGGTCTGCAGGATTGAAATGTTGCAAGATGCACTTATGTGGTGTGTGAGTTTGTTGGTGTTTTTTTGTACATATACATCCCATAGAAGAGAGGACAGCCGGTTGGGACCACTTATGATCCAGTTACTTGAAACGCATCGTAAAACCAAGTGTGAACAGGGCCAATAAGTGCTTGAGGGAAACTGTATGAAAATGAAGAGCTGGGCATTTCAAATACAACAAACTCCTTCTGTGGACACATTGTGATCATCACATGTGACTCTGCTCTTGGTAACACTGTATCTTCTGCATTTTAAGTGATCACATAAAATGTTTTCTGAGCATTTGAAGGGATTGGTGCCATAGGTGAACCCTGTTGGCATGCATGTTCCTTAAGACCCCTCATTCAACTCTTTCCATTGTGTTTGGTTGTGTGCAACCTTGAAACCAACGCTCAGTTCCCTCAGATTCAAACAGCGCTCCATGTACACAGATGTGAAGGTCGGCAGTCTACACCCAACAAACGACATAAACCGTTTCTGCATGCTTTTCTTTGCTGCCATGTCAACATTAACAATGCTGTGACCCCCTCAAGTGTTGACATGTTTAGTTACCATCATGCCGTCTGGAAAATTGGAAGTTATCAAGACAAACATTTCACCGTCGGCCTGGAAGGATTCAGCCTTGATCTGCCGCCTTTCACACTCAGCTGGGGCCGCCACTGCTGTACATACAAATACAAAAAACTCTGAAGTACTCACCATCTACAGTATCTTTTTCATAACATATGTGCCGAACACACAGATCTGTGTTGTGGTCTTAAAATACATGTGAATGTCAGAAAAATGTCACAACAGAAGTCGATGGTGTTTTGTTTGTACCTGTAACCACTCAGTCCTAATTCCCCCCTCACATATTTTATTAAATAATCATCAGTTTAATTGCTGTTGTCTCATCCTCCATTTTGACAAAGGAAAAACACCATCTGCTCCTCAGTAGTCCTGGCAACACACACACACACACACACACACGCTTCCCGCTGTGCTGTGGTAAAGTTAGTAGTGACACCTGACAGAACTCCCACAGTGCACCACTGCTGCGCGAACAAGTATAATCAACGGTAATTTATGCTGGAAATTGCAGAGAAAATCACATTCACACTCCTGCATGCTGGAGGTTTTACCTGTATGAAAATTCAGCCTCCGAGGTAGAGGCTCCCACAGACAGGGTAGATCCTTCAAACTCATATGTTGTGTTTGTTTATGCCATCCTGAACCATATTTCATAAACACCATGTGAAAGATAATGAACGGAAAAACTTTAGGAGATTAAAATATCATATTTCCTGAATTAGTGGGCTTTACTTACCTGAACTGCAAAACAGGCCACTATTTGAGGCAGGCTTGAATTTGAGGCAGGCCTTTATTTTGAAATTCCTCTGTTTGGTAGGTTTAATTAGTCCTGTTTCTTTTGAGGCTGCAAGGGATTGGGAACAGAGCGAATCAATTTCAAATTAAAAGACCTCTCTTTAGAGGACAGAGATTTCTTTACAAAGCTTTTATTGTGAAATATTTTTATGTTGCATGTTGCTCCCCAGCCTGAATTTGAGATCAGCCTTTAATTGACTTTCTCAGGAGAGGAAATACATTAATTCATTGGAAAATTTTGTATTTTATTTTGACACTGACACATTTTAAAATCTCTTAAAGGACTGAATTTCACCACTGATCTGATTCAGTTAATTTGCTTTGGTTCAGTTCAGTTCACTTAGAATCTTAATAATTTGGTGACATTTGATACTAAATGAATGTAATGAATGTATTTTACACATTCACAATATATTTTGATTGCCTGAATTTAATGATGGTAACCAACTCAGGTTATGAGCACCCCCCAGCTATTACTATGACCTAACAATAACATATATTGTTAATAGAAAGATAACAAAAATGACTCACATTGAATCCTGTTTTTTGTGTGGACGTGTCTCTGTTTTTACATTTACGATACAATAACACTTTATTAATCCTAAAGGAAACTGTCGTACCAAATTGTTCCACCTTATAATCCACCATACTTTAGCATGCAACAACTTACAATCACAAATGCGTTGTTCGTAGATTACGTACAAGGAGGAACTATTGCATATTAGAAAAAAAAAAATTGTAACACGAATATTGCACATGGTAGAATTGCTTGTAACCATAGTGGGATTATTGTACAGAAACTGAAAGCAGTGACTGTGTCAGATGGAAGTACTGGACGACATTTTCATAATATTGACATTGTCTTGGTGCCATATTATCAGCCATCACAGCAGCCCTCACTACAACTGCAGAGCTTCAAAGATTTTCTCCAGAGAACTGATGTATTCTTCAGTCAACACTGTTATTCTCTAATATCAACTTGTAAACACATTTCCAGATATTAAACAACTGAGGATCAAATATTTGTCCAACATTCACCTCTGAAAGGTTTAAGCAACAGTTGTAAAAGCCCAGCACAGTTTGCAGGGGCAGCATTATTTTCCTTATTTATAAAACGACATGCTGTTGTATACAGCAGTGTTCACAGATACTTGAACTAAGTGCAGACATCCGCTTTAATTATCACTTTGAACACAGGGCAGAAGCTGTAAGCCTGCTAACTAATTCATCTGTTTGTGTTGACAACACATCAGCCTGATGTCTGCACACAGCCACCGTTAGCTGGGACTGAGGAAAGCAGATAAATAAAGGAAAATCTCTGTGGAGTCATCACCACAAGGGCCCACTTTCACCTAACAATTAGTCATTTAATCCCTAAACATATCGATCATTTGAGCAAACTAATGCTAACTTCAAAGGTAGGAAAGCCTGTTTGGTTCAAATTGAAGTTTGGATTGACTGTGACATTAGATTTAAACAGATGGACTGAAGTGTGCGATGGATTCGAGATGATAAAAGCATTCTCCCTAAATAAACTTTCACTTAAGCTTCATGTCTCACAAAAATGAAAAACAAAGCAAACAAAATGCCCAATGAAATCTTTAAACAATGCAGCGCCTCTAGAATTTCTTTACCAACATAATAACTTGGCAGGGGACCCGGTTGTTATTACACACACACACACAAAAAAATAAAAACCCAGGTTGTGTTGATGCTGGTAGGGAGCTCGCAGCTTTCCAAACCCTTGGCAATGTCGACTTCACAATCATTGTCGCATAAATAAATCCCTTTTCTGAGGTCCGCAACCTCAAAGACTTTACACAGCGGGATCACTTTCAGAATGACTGCTATCAGTGCGCCTTCAGAGCTGCCAACCACACTTGCAAATATGAGATAGGAGGCTCTGCCAAGGATACATCTCTTCCAATTTTCAGAGACTTAAATCATTTGGAGGCACTGGCTGAAAAGGTATTTGATTATTGTTTAATGACAAAGTCAGCCTTTATTAGATTAGTCTTAAGCTCAGTGTTTCTGGATGTGGTGATGGAGTGAAGGGGGGGAGGTTATTTGGGTACACAGCACTCTTTTGGGACTCAATTTGCATATATTGATGTGTACAAACACTCGGGAGTACTGGAGTGGAAGAGCAAAGTTTTGTGCAGTTTGTTTGATTTGGTACACAGCAGAGAAATGGAAAAGTGTTCAATAAATCCACACTCATTACAGCACTGACACCGGCTGAGGCTTAAGTTAAAGCCCAGTAATTACAAATTTTACATTTCACCTGCATCTTAATTTATACTTTGTATTGAAGGAGCGTTCGGCAGCTGGCTCCCGTGGATGCGGAGCTCGAAGATAACTGCCCTCTTGTCCGACATCATTACTTTCATTTATACTTATTTCACTCTTCAGTACATCTGAAAGTCAACATCCACTGAGAAAAAAAACACCGCAGAGGGAGAACATTAAGATGGACATCGACTTCTCTCCCTCTGCCTTGCCGACTCCAGGCTCTTTGGTACATCTGTTGGACAGGATTGATTACAGATTGATAATAGGCAGCAGTGGTCTGAAGTCTTGACATTTGATCTCAGCACAGGAAAGTCACTGGTTTAAATTCTTTCCAGTTGGGAAAAAGCTGACTGTGGAAATTGGTTACATCCTGCACATTTTTTTCTTTTTTGCAATATCAGTGTGCATTCATGCAAGACATTTAATCCCCACCTCAGCAGAGCTGCTCAGTGGCCAGCAGTTTGAAGCTGGTTGTACTGGGCAGCTTCCAGATACGAGAGCCTTTGTGCATAAATCTCCCGCTCCCTTGTTGCTCTAAACACCGAGATAAGACAAATTCACTTTTTTTCCTTTGCACAGACACATCTTGCTTTCTACATTCAGAATATTGAGCAGCAGCTTCAAGCATAGACAGTATACAGACATGGAAGAAGCAAGTGGGGCTCAAAAATGAGGCCAATGCGGAAGTGCTGAAAAGTGCAATACATCCAACGGCCACTGGAGGCTCTAAAAAAATCAAATTGACTTCAGTTCTAAAATGGTCATTTTCAATCCTGAAATACTCAGTCAATATTTTATTTTTCTCAAGTCATTGTGATGTCGTTAGTTAAAGTCAGCTCTTCTCCTCAGTGATCTGGTGGTCCACCTGAAAACCATTCTTCATTACAGAGATATTAGACTTAAAAAAGAGGAAGATTTAGGGGCGTGGTTACCGTATTTTTTGGACTATAAGGCGCACTGAAAATCCTTTAATTTTCTGAAAAATCGACAGTGCACCTTATAATCCGGTGCGCCATATATATTAATTCTGGTTGTGTTTACTGAGCTTGAACCGATTTTATGGTGGTGCACGGTGTTCAAAAATCTGTCAAAATGTTTCAGTACGACTTTGGTAAACTACGAAGCCGCACTGCTTGATGGATTGTCGGAGCATTACAGCTACCGTAGTCAGGAGCCGAGTGGATTGATACGTATCACAGTACATATCACTCCGCTAACACACATTATTTCGGACCCCAGGAAGACCAGCTGGTGCTATATCCTTTTTATAAATAAATAAGCACAATATTACGGTGTGTATAAGGACCCCAAAATGGTTAAGAGACAGTTGCTTAATGCGCCTTATAATCCAGTGCGCTTTATGTATGAAAATAGACCCGTTCATTCTCGTTCATTGATATTGCTCCTTATAATCCAGTGCTCCTTATGGTCCGAAAAATACGGTAGTTTGATTGACAGGTCTGGTCTCCAGTGGCTCCCAGGTGGTTTGGAGGCTCATTCATCAGGGAACTCGAGCATCATACACATTGGAGTCCGGCCGGGTGGGACTGAGGCTCATCTCACCTCTGACTTACTGACCAATCAGCATCAAGGAGTAGGCGGGACCTCCACTATCAACACTGTCAACTAAGAAATGTAGAAGAGGAACCAGGAGAGGAGGATCTGATCATGGTTATTTTGTCTAAAGTAAACCACAGTGTTCACAATGAATGAACCTGAAGTGCTACAAGGTGTTTTTGTAACCAAGCAACAGTAAACGCTTGGGGGAAACGCTACGATTAACAAGATTAAGAGCTGTGTGCTTTCACCCCGAAATGCCCCCTGCGGTCAGCTCGAGATGTTTAAATCTAATCAGCACTTTAACAAAGATGCTTTTATTTACCTTAATTACTACTTAGGGAACATGTTCAGCAGGAAACCTGAAGTTTGTGAAGTGACCTGAACCTGAAGTGATGTTTATAACAGATGAACACAGGTTGTTCAAGTGGGTTTAATAGATTAAATTCATCTGAATGCTGCTTTAATAGAAGACACTCATCTTAAGTCCATTTGTACAAAGATGTTCACATGGTCAATGGAACCAATCAGACCATCTTAAATATTCCTGCATTTTACAAACAAGAACTTTAGAGAACTTTTCAAACATCAAGTTAATTTCAGATCTACATGAAAATGACTTCTGGATCCCACTGTATGTTTGGCGTGCAAAATATTAAACATTTTTAGTATAATACAGTCCAGTCCACCAGCATCACCAACTATGACCTCAGTAACATCATGTAGATCCATCACCTTTCTGTTCTTTCTTTCAGCAACACTGAAAATGTATCATTTCTAACTTCCTCTATATTTTGGACTGCACACACCCAGTGTTTGTACATCTACATGTGGAGAGCCATCAGTGAATCTCAGCTCCACAGCAGCTGCTGTCTGGTTTTAAATAGACCCGGTGAAGGTTGCACGTCCCCTCAGGTTAGTTTAGCTTCATTTCTCCATTTTCTTTGTCCTTGCGACCTCTCGGCTCTTTATTTCCGTCGCTCGCACGTCTTTCAGGTCACAATTACTTGGTCACTTATTGCCTTCCACACTGACAGCATCCACTATGTTTGATTTATAGTGTGGCTGCTGTAAATCAGCTGAGCGGATTCATTGCACAGTCCTGCTGTTGTTCCCGTTTATTGAAGCATATTTGCTATATTATCCTGGCTGTCTTGTTTATTTGTCTTTTGTCATTGACAGTGGGCCTTCTCAGATTATGAGCTGATTGATGGCTTCGTCCCCTCCGGCATGTTCGCCCTCCCCACACCGCTAACACCAATGTGCCAGTGCATCGCTAGAGGACATTACAGTTCAGATATGTACAGTTGTTGGCTGAGATGATGGATCCGAACTATTTTCTGTTTTGTTCACAAAGCTTTAATATCAGCCTTAACTGTAATTTCAGACTCACTGCAGACGAATTACCCAAATATTCATGTTTAACATCCTCAGATTCACATAACTGACACCACCGTGGATTTTCCAGAATATTAGTCAGACTTAAAAAGTCCAATAAATGCTGGATGGTCAGGCAGTTTGGTGGCTGTTACTGTGATGGATGTGCAGGACAAAGTGTGTGAATACATCCACCTTCCTCAGTTCCTGCATAATAGAGGTGGAACTTGTGATTTTATGAGATCTGAGACCAGATTTATTCTCTTTTTGTTTTTCAGTTAAAGTGAGTAATTTGGTCTTTCAGATGACTTTCTGTATAGTTTTAAATATATATTTATATATGACAATTTCTTTAAAGACTTATCTCAACAAATATACAAGTATTCAGGCAGTTTTTGTATTTTTAGGAAATTGTTTAAGAAGTGTGATCAAGAAAACTCTACATTAAAACTCTGACATTGTAAAACTGTGCAGGATGCAGTTGATATGAAAAAACTTAAAGACTGGACTATAAGTTATTCAGTTGACAAAATGAAATGGTAACAATACTGATTTTCACATAAATAACCTTTTTTATAGTGTTGTAGTACTCGAGATCGGTCTTGGTCTCAAGACCATTTTTTAAGGGTCTTGGACTCATCTGGGAATCAAAGGCTTTTTTACTCGGTCTTGGACTGGGTGGACTCGGGTTTTTGATAAAGACTGGTCTGGTCTGGTCAGGTCAGGCCAGCACTACTGTAATTAGTGAGAACTGTCTTCCTGGTGTCATGTGGTCTTTGTGACACCCAGAGTGACATGTCCCCTGAACACAGCAGATGAAGATGACTGGAGACGCTGGGAAAATTAGTTTTTGTTGCTGTTGCATTTATTTAAAGCAAACTTAATAAAAAGAAAAGATACTGGTCCTTTGGTTTTGTTTTGTTGTGATTTTTCTTTGATATATATAGACTTAGTCTTGTCTTGGTCTTGACCTGCAAATGTCTTGGTCTCGATACTCTCTAGTCTCAATAATGTCTTGGTCTCGGTTGGTACGGTCTTGACTACAACACTCATTTTTTAACAATTCCCCTGGTTCCAGTTAATCTAATGGGCTTATTTTTCTTTTGCGCTCTGACAAACTGCAAAGGTACATTTCCAGTATATTTGGAAACTTTGTGCACCATTGCAGCAAAGCACTGAACTCAAGAACAAACAACTGTTCAATTACACAATAAAAAAGTTTTTTACAAGGACCATACTTAGAAAAAACTAAGTATGAAGTGTTACCACCCTTTCTTTGAGGTACACTGGGCACATAGCTTTTAAGGTGCTTGTATGAGTTTGTGATGTATGAGTTTAGGATTTCGTGATGAATAAAAACCTAAAACTGTCAGGTACATGAAAGTTTTGCACAGTGATGTAACTAATGGAAACAATGACAGTACATTCAATTTAGAAGCTTTGAGGAAAAAACTTTGTTTAAAGCTTTTTCTCATTGGAAAATAGTTTGTGAAGTTCAGTTTGCAATTGAAGTAAAAACTAAAGTAGATCAGACCGGACAAATGTTAATCAATTGGCAGAAATTTTAGCAGGAATAATTTTTACAATTAATGAAATGTCATCAAATGTTCAGAATAAAAAAAAGAGGGAAAACATAAATAGACTATTTCATGATTAAAAATGTTGAATTGAAGTTAGTTGGAGCCTGAGTTTTTGGACTCAGCCTCTAGTGGCCATTGATGGCATTGCACTTTTTTGCTTTTCTGCATTAGCTTCACTTTTGAGACCTGGTGGCTGCATTCATATTTTATGTGCAGTCTATAGTAAGAATACTTACTTACAGTATTAAACAACATCTTTAAAGTGGTGGTACATTGTAATTATAAACAAAAGGCAATAGGAAAACACAAACACACTCTGTAACTGCAAAGGACATCCCATTGACTTCACTTCTTTCCTGGAGATTTTCTCCAAGCTTAACCTCTACTACTTGTCTAACTCTGACCTTTATCCTCACCCAACACCATATCCTCACCAATTAACTTCCTGGGGACCTAGTTTTTGTCCCTACAACGTGACTGTGTAAACACGCTGAGGTCCACACAGCCTGAGTAAAACCCACCACCGCCCGCCATCTTTAATGTCATATACTTTCAGAAGATTTTTAGGGGGAGTATTAGAGAAGTTTGCTGGTAAACTTAAGTAATTAGTACATCATGTTGTTGGGGCCACAGCACTGACCTGAGCAGCTGTATTATGAAAGAGCGTTGAACCACGCTCATGATTGATGGCACTACCAGACAGATTAATAGAGCTGCTATTTTCAAACTATAGCCACAGAATTAGGCCACTGATTTGCATGTTGCTCAAAAGGGTAACAGCAAACAGCAGCTAATGCACCTTCAGTCCCCTGTGGTTTTAAAATAGAAAAATTGATATTAAACTACAGGGGAAAGTAATTGAACTTCTCTCTGGGGATCAGCCTGTTTCAGATTCTGTATTTAATAGTTGTGCGTCTGATGGGGATAAAGTTCATTTTAGGAAAAATCTGATTAGATGTCCTTTACCTAATGGGCCTGATCCCTCTGCTGTGTTGGAAGGAGTTTTACAAGAGAAAGACCTGTTGACTTCCATTGTCGATAAGAAATATGAACACACTCTTATACCAGGTTTAGACTGTGTTGCACTGATTATTAATATGTTTTAGAGAACTTCAGCAGGTACAACACATTAGTTAACAAGGAAAGGAGAACTGGTTGTTTTGGATGTGTTGTCAGCTTTTCACTTGAGTTGCGTTTTAGCATTGTTGATGTTTGACATAGGACTTAACACAAAGACCCATAACGGTGACTCTCATTACTTTTAGTATTAAAATGCCAAACATTACCAGTCGAGAGAATATGTTGCTTTTTAACGTCTTCAGAGAGGCTATGTTTTCGCTAAAGTTTATTTGTTTGATTGTTAGCAACATTATGGAAAAACCACTGAACAGATCTCGCTATTGTTTTTGTGGAGAGGTTCAAAATGAATCAGGAGCAAAGGACTCAATTTTAGGCAAGATCAGAAGATAGGATCCTATCGTCTAGAAATGTTTTAAACAAGCTAGTATTGCTATTTCACCACAAGAGGGCAGCAGTGTTCAGTGTTTAGCATCAGGACAGCTGGAATATGCCTTGGTGGAGGTTTGTGCTTACTGAGTGCTTTCTAGCTTTTGAGTGAATTGAATGTTTTGTGGTTTTGGACTGTAAACTTCAAAAACTGTGGTCAGTGTTTTACAGTTTCTTTTGTGACTTATTAGTGAAACAGTTGATGATAAAATAAGTTTTTGTGCACATTGTAAAGGGCATTAAAGTTATATATACAACATTCTGGAGTGTGCGGTCATAATGAATAGTAGTGATTAAATGAAATGTGTTTTTTTTTTTTACAATATCCACCATAAACAAGTGTTTTCTCTTAAATTCCTGCTGACGTTTTCATATACATGTACAAAACTTACACTAAACAAAACTTCTCTGATGCCAGACTCCTAAACACAAAGTCTCCTAAAGGATTTTTTTATCATTATTATTTACAAGGTTAAAACAAGATAAAGTTTAAAGTAAAAAAAAAGGTTTGCTATTGCTAAAGTCCCCAGAGCTGCTGGTGTTGATGGTTGACCATCAGTGAACTCCCAAAAGGAATACTTGACAAAGAAATGTAAATGTTCTCCTGAAACTCAACTGTTTGAACAAAACACAGAAGAGAAACGCACCTTCATTTCACAGCTTGAGTAAAACTCTCCACAACTATACAAAATATATTCATTGTCAACTGTTTTTAGGTTAAAAAAATACTTTGTGATGATGGTTTATGTTCAGATTTTTGTACAGAAAGGGATGTTTCTCCAACAAGTCTCCTGTTTACTGCAAAACAATATTAAAAGATTACAATAAACTATAAAAATGAATCACCCACATGTGTGACTGATGTGAAACCATTGACTATACATGAAGGATGGATGTAGTCACCGAGTTTCAAAAGTGAAGACAATGCAGAAGTGGAAAAAAGTGCAATACCACTGATGACCACTTGATGCTGGCTCCAAAAAACTCTGGCTGCAATTGACTTCCATTTAAAAATGGTCATTTTCAATCATGAAATACTGAGTCAATAAATGTCCATCTGAAAATCACGGTCAGTTTGATTGGGTCCTCGCTCCTCCCTTCATATCCAAATATGGTCACATCTGGCTCCAGCAAACCAACATGGCGATGTTCAAATGCTGAACTCCTGGTGTTAAAACGTGCAGCTGATGTCACAGGGACTGCATCCACCTCTGGTATCCAGTCCATGCTTGGGACAGTGTTGGTGTATAAAGTTGTGTTTGTAGGAAGGTGTTCAGCCTCGTATGAAGTTGTTCCCATTTCTTTCTGATTTTTCCTCTTTTGCTCTGACTGTGCAGACTGTCTGTTTGATGGATCATCTCTGTCCTCTCCTTTACTTCCTCTGTCTACCCCAGTCTGCATACTTCAGAAAAATAATGGAAAATGCCTTTTCCACCTCATGTACGCACGCTGCCTTTTCAACTTTGTGCGAAGAAGTTTTTTTTTTTCAACTGCATTTTGTAATACATCTGAGATCATGTTGTGTGTTTTCTCTACAATGCTTTATTTGAATACTCATCAGGCTGAATTTACTGTAGTTTGCCTCCATGTGTGATTTAATGTGTCTCAGACGCTGGTGGTGACCCGTGGTCGTCCCATTTGTTCTCCTTTGAGCAACACACATTTGGTTGTGTAACTGCTGCAGTGTGAGGTGATGACTGGGACATCGCCAGACTGATTACAGGTTGATGTATTACACAGGAAGATACTCAGCACAAACTTTATACAGACACAAAGGAGACACAACATGTGTTCACACCTCACGCTGCTAAATTGCATTTTCAGCTTTAGCATCTATTTAGTGCTCGCCGTCTCTCTCAGCGTGATTTTTACATCAGAGCTGAGGCTGTGATGGAAAAACTGCTAAACTCAATCTACAAACAGCAGGAAGGTTCATGTGCAGTGTAACATAAAGGAAACAAAGACAGTTGGGCTCTCTGTTGAAAAACTGCAGAGGAAGATTGATACTTAAGAGGTCACACATACGACCTCCCCTAGCACTACAATGACGTATGTGAGAGAAAACTCCACCAACCTGTTTTTCAGTTTGAATATTAAAAGAAGGTGGACATTTGTAAAAACTAAAAACAAAACATTTATTCCTTTTAGGGCTCCCGCTAACGAGTATTTTAGTAATTGAATAATCTATTGATTATTCCATTGATTAATCGAATAATTGGATAAGAAATGCTTGTTAAGGTGCAGTAATAAATAGCGCTGTCAAACAATAAAAATTTGCACTAGGGTGGTTTGTCACAAGTTGGGCAACAGGTTAGCTTAACTGCTAGCAGAATCCCCGACTAACGTATGCTTCCCGTTAATGTGGTATTTTAAACAGGAAGTGCTTCGGTGAAGACTCCTTCCTGCAGAGTGTGTGTAATACTTTGTGTCGGTCGACTGTCCATCTTGGTTTTTGTGTACTCTCGTTTCCCATGGAGAGGGCCAACGTGCTATTTAGCCTTCTGAAAAAAAACCTAAAAATCAAAAAGCCGTGCTGTTTTGAATCTTCCCTCCTTATTGGTTGGTTCTGCCGCCTGTCGCTGTCGTGCTTCCGCTTCTTCTTCTTCCTGTCTGTTTCTGTGAATAACGTCAACAGTGGGAGTGATACTGCCCCCACCAGTTCCTGTAGGAAACTGCAAGTACAGATGACTTTTTCCTGGCTGGTATTTGATTTTATTTGATTTCAATAACAAAAACCATAATACGACGCATCGACTCTTGAATTTCTGCATCGATCACCGTAATCGATTATGTCGAGTAATCGTTGCAGCCCTAGATCTAATACTAGTTCTTCACGACTAAGGCCGAATGTTTGGTCTTGTTGATGTGCAGCAGAATGGATTTGAGATGCCTCCATCCACAGCGTGTTATACATACAGGGATATATAGGGATAGTCCCACACCCTAACATAGAAAATATCCTACAAATATCCTGAAAAATCTTTCTTAAAAAGAGCAGGAACCCTGAAAAAATAAAAACAGCATAGCTCCCGGTAAGCTTCTCCAAACTTATGCTTCCTTGCACAAATGTCACAAAGATTGTTATTTTGACGTAAGCTGCTGGTGGAGCAGGCAGCCAGGGGAGTTATATTTAAGGTGGTCTCAAATGCCGCTTTTATTGCTGAGCCTCTGACATGCATGTCTGAGGCACCATGTGCTCAAACCATCATATCATCTGTCATTGCGGTGCTGTACGTTTTTTTGGTTGTTGTTGTGTTTTTTTTGGACAGTGGAATCCCCAGTTGACAGCGTAGCTCCATGTTTGTGTTGTTTGTTGTGAAAAAAGAGGTAAATCCAGAGCTAGTAGTGAGCGAGGCTTTACCCCCTCAAAGCCTTCAGATTCAGAAGAACTTGTAAATCAAAGCCAAATGAAAGAGAAGTCAAGCCTCTGTGGATCGTGTCAGGGGAGAGTCTTCCTCGCCGAAGGAGATAATTCCTGACTTAAGTGGAACCATGTGAGGGCGAACCGTGGCTGTGGTCTGTAGAAAGAGATGCTCCTCACAGCGAGTCTTTATTCTCACACTATCACAGATCTGTGTTGAATTTGCAATCCAGAGTCTCCAAGTTTTTCCCTCTTATTTATACAAGGGATGTTGACTTTTTTCCCACAGATCAAGTCATTTCGTAGTGTACTCATTATCAGCAAAAAAAATCTATTTATAGTTTGCCATCTTGACTGTGTCACACTATGGAAAATGCACACATGACATTTTTTTGTTTCCTGGTGGGAAAATAACACAAAACCCAGAGGGCAAAACAGCAGCTTTATAAACACAACTGAAACAAGTCAACAAATAATGTGGAATACTGGCTGCTGTCTTCTGTGATATTTTAGTTTATGGAAATTTTAAGGGAAATAATCAAATGTGCTGGTGTTGATACTAGTATTGGTACAGTAGTTTCCTTTATCTACAGTCTACAGGTAGTGTATAGTGTTTCTGAGTCCATGACTTTTCCATTTGTCCCAGAGAATGAATACAGTGTCCCCATTCATGTTGTCAAAGCTATGAACCAGACCTTCGGAAATACGCATCTGGTGTTTAAAAGTGTCTAATAGGGAGGAAAATGTGAATGGACAAAGGCGCAGACTCATACTGGATTATTTTCATTTTTGGAAAACAGACTTGTGGTGTTTATAAAGTCCAGCAGTGAGGATGAGAAGCTGGATTTTGTGAACTGGGACCTCAGCAGAGATGGAGCCTGCGGGCTGAAAGGAGGAAGCCTGCTCCCCTGGACTTCATCTGTTCCAGGAAGTAGCGATGCTTGTGTGTCAGAGAGGTTTATAGCTGTGTGTTGACGGGTGACTGTGTGTGTGTGAAGGGGAGCGTGTCACGTGGAGACACCCGCTAACGGTGACACTCAGCTGTCGGTATCATTCAATGTGTACATCACGGCTACCAGTTAAACATGTAGTGGTTCGGTGGCGTGGTTGTCATGGCAACTGATTCATCCCCGCATCCGGCATTCCTAAAACAAACCGAGCGCCCTTGAAACGATCTCGCCCACTGCTCCTGAAGACATGCAAGTCGCAACCGCAAAGACCACTGGGAAATACAAAGAAAAGTGTTTAAGTGTGTGTGTGTGTGTGTGTGTGTGTGCGCGGCGCATGTGTCATATAGAGGCTGATATACCACCTTGGCCCCTGG
>OOFC01013747.1:0-12855 GCA_900323345.1 Pseudochromis fuscus | reverse complement strand
CAAGCAACCCCCCCACCCCGCCCCCCCTCTCTGCAAAAGGGCAGGTGATATACTGTATTGTGGATTTGAGTGATTTCAGTAATAGGTACATATCTTTCTCTCCCCGTGCATCTTTGATTTTGTTGCTGTGGTTGGCAAGAAGAGTGGTGGCTCTCTCTTGAGACGCACCGGGCCTAGAGGAGCTTTAGCACTATCTGTCCCTGCTGTTTGAGACCAGCCTCATGAATAAAGATTTCAGTCACGTTCAATACACCAGAACCCTGGAAGTACCACAATGACAAACCAGTGCTTTATGATCTCTGCAGTGTGCTCAGCATATGTATGTCTATAATCTCAGACTTCACTGTATCAATCATATCGAGTTCGTTCCGATCGACCACGTCACACGTCGCTGTTCTTACTTTCAGTGGAAATGTGAGTGATTATTTAAAATACGATGTCAGTAGTTGTTTAGTCTGCGCGGGAAAAACAGCAGCGGAGGAGAATCTATGTGGAAAATTTCAAAATAAGAGTTTTGAAGTGATATATACACAAAATAATGTAATATAACATAATATATTAAAGCTACAGTTGAATATTTGTAATATTGGTGCAAGAAAAATTTTGCATGCACTTTTTTTAAATAATTACCTTTTTATATTTATATCCCTTTATAGGGCCCTCACTGAAACACTTGGAGGAAATTACAAGACTTTCTTTTATTTTGTGACTTCATTAAAACATTTTAATTTAGTTCTGATGTTGCATTATTCTCAAGGATTTTACCATATATGGTTACTTGCTGGTGTCAGTATTTTTCTAAAAAACTGTGGCTGTACTGCGTCACAAAGGGGGTGTGACGATGCCATTTTTGTAGTCCACTGAAGGTGCTGAATATGGTCCAATGAAGGGATATTTTTTTATTGTAATTTTTTTCTTGTGAATAGATTTTAAAGATTACCGTATTTTCTGGACTATAAGCCGCTACTTTTTTCCGACGCTTTGAACCCTGCGGCTTAAACACCGGTGTGGCTCATGTATCCGCGGCATGAAACTTGTTGCCTTTTTACAAGCTAGCAAGCTCCGCGCCGCCGGTACATTTAGCCTCGTCACATCAGACCCGGTCAGAGTGGATGACATGAAACTCTAAATTCAATAGCGGCTTATAGACAGGTGCGCTCAATAGTCTGGAAAATACGGTATTTTTCAGGTCCTATAGTCAACCTTAAAATGCAAAAAAAAACCCCACATGATGCTATTATCTACCTTCACTTTTTGTAAGGTTTCCGTCGTTTCTTGGTGTCAACAAGTCTAAAGTCATCAGGTGTTTTTACTTATTGTTCGATTAATTTCATACCTCTCCTGCTCTGACAATATTTTTTTGACAGTGTGAAACAGATTACACTTTTTTTCCTATTTCTTTTATGGATTTCTACACATCTAAGCCCTCGAAGTATTGAACTCAACCAAAGCCAAGGAATAACAACACTTGAATCCACGGTGCATTGTTTACAGTTTCCCATTGTGCTTGATGACTCGCCTTGACACCCAGAGAAACCGTCTTATTCTGCACCAGTACAGTACGTTGCTCTGAGGAATTTCAATACCAGCGCCGGGGCATTATTCAGGTCGATTAGATGTAATGAATACACTAAAAGTTATCATTGAAATACCCTCCATAACAAGATTCATAAGACCACAGTTCTCCATCTGTATTTATTCACGTGTTGAATCGCTCCCACTTACCGTTTCACTCCTTCTTCTTCTCCAAACCCCCTCCATGTCACACTGTATCTCTATTATATATACACCTACATTGTGTATTATAAGTTGTACACACAAAATGCTTGCATCATGCACTATTATCTTGACTGCATCTGTTCCCATCAAGGCGCAAATACATCAATGTAGTGGCGAGGAATGCCAGAGTCTGTGAAACATTCATAAAAATCATATGCTGCCACACACACGGGGATCCATCTCATCAGCATGATAACCTGCTGTGAAGATATCCCCTGTCAGAAGATGAAAAACCAAGTCGTGATCTCGCAGGAGCTCGTTCCCCCCACAGTGTATAAAATTATTCATTGTTTTATTATTTCAAAAGTCCTTTTTTTCTTTGTTTTCCTGATTTGCCGAGGCAGGTTTTTCTGGGAGAGGTTTTGCAGGTGCAGTGGCTCAGCCCCCAGCAGACATGTAGCCGGTCTGTAAGCGCTCTGTCTCCTCTGCCTCCTCTCTCCAGGCCTGACAGCGGCGGCGGCAGCAGCTGCCAACGCAGCCATCGCAGAGGCCATGAAGGTCAAGAAGATCAAGCTGGAGGCGATGAGCAGCTACCACAGCAACGCCAACCACCATGGGGCCGATGGAGAGAATGGAGACCTCAGCTCCAGTGTCGGTGAGGATGCCCTTCACACACACACATATACACACACACACACTGTCACAAACATATAAATGGAAGACAAAAGCAAGCTGCACAGTATTTTATCTGCCTACAGACACACTTAGATACTTGTCACCGTTTCAGCTCAGACTCAGGAAACTCTTTCATAAATGCACAATAAATTAAATTATACACCAAAGGAAAAATTATACAAATTAGCTGTTTTGGGGGGAAAAAAAAGATATTGAAGTTTAAATTTATCATATTTTGTTTGCACCACATAAAAGCAGAAGGCCTTGATTTGCAGGTAAATGTGTATCTGGCAACCCCAGAGGTGTTGCCAGTTGTACGCTGTAAGGTTCAGTCTAATAAAGGAGGAAACTTCAACAAAATTAATTATAAAAAATCATATTAGGCTGAAATATGTGTTTTCTGTTTTATTAAAATCACGTAGAACCATGGGAGGAATAAAGGTTGATGGGAAAAGTGATCCACACCACACCTTGTTCAGTGAAACGTCACTTAACTTAACATCTGAAACTAAGTAAAAACACAGGAGCAGAAGGACAGCTTCACTTGAACCAAAGGATTTCAAGATCCACCCCACTGCTGGTCCCCGAATGTTTATCTAAGGCTAAACTATTGATTCTCCTTAGTTTGTATGCACTGGAAATATTCACCTTGATAATGAAAGTCTTGTTTTCTCCTTACACAACTTTTTCTCCTTTTTATGCTGAAAGGGAAAAAAAAAAGTCCTAATAGCTAAGTGAAACTGTGAACACAGTTTCCCAAAGCTATCAGCTTTTAACAAGGTCTAATTGAATTGCTGTGAGAGCACTGGTTTTTCACAATGTGCCATTTCAATTAATTATTACCCCTAAAATGCAGAAGGATTTCTGTAATATCACACACAACCACTTAGTGTATTAAAGAGAATGATAATGTATGTTAGTGCGGATTCGTGAACTCATTCTGAATTATAAACTAAATGTAATCCCTGCAGCTTTGGTTGCTAAATTGAGGTTTTGATTCACTTAGTGTAATAAATGGCTTGACTCCTGAATGCATTTCTACAGTAATACTTGACACGGCGGAGCTTATGGTGGCAGGAGATGAAAACAGGATGTGTTTCTAAGCAGATTTAACAATGCAAAATGCATAAAGTGTGAGGTCATCACTCTGAGAGAATGGAGTGTGTAAAAAAAAAAAAAAGGGGAATACGAGCCTGCGAGGTCACAGAAATAAAGATAAATGCGAGTACCAACAGCAAGGCTGTGGCAATGGAGCTAATAAGAAACTGTTTTATCTTTTTACAATTTAAATTGTAACCTTGAGCCCACAGCCAGCCACACAGGCTCCCGGTAGAATCATAATTCTGGCAGGGGGAGCAGTTCTAGGTGTGGGTGCACGGGCCACAGCATTAGCTCTCTGAGTGAAATATATGGCAGTGACGCCTCTCGGCCCCATCCACAATCAATTGGATTCTTTTCCTTTAATATTTACTCGCAGCGATGAGATGCTCGTCTGCATGGTGATGAACAGTCTGCCACTGGCGTTTGAAGGTGACCTGTCAGTGAGTATGGACAAATCTCTCGCTCGCAGAAATGTAGAAAATAAATCATTAGGGGAAGGCAGTCAGACAGAGGCCCCTCTCTCTCTCCCTCACTCTCCTCGGATTTAAATCAGCTCAGATTTATGATTTGAATTAATGCTTCGTTTGGTCAAAGGAATGGTCGCAGAGACAAATGATGTTTGGTACTGAAACCATCCTAATATTGATTACTGGGTGTCGCAGCAATCTCTTGTTTATATCAAGCACTCTCCTGTGACAGGGTGGCCAGCAGGAGTCATCCTGATAATACGCTGGAGATATATGGCCTGGCTCTGAACTGTGGAGCCGGGAATACACAGCTAGCCTCACGTTGTCTTCCTCACCGAGCCCTACGGGACTTTTTTAATAAAACCATTTTGTCATTTCACCAAAAAATAAGCATTTACTTAAAAGAAAAGGAGAATTATTTAACACGCTAAACCTCGCTCGGGTTTGATTTATGAGTATTTTACTGTGCGAATGGCTAATATGTGCCGCTCTAAAGCCTATTACCCAATAGGAACCCAAAGGTATAAATCACTTGACTGATAAAGCGTGGAGTGGGCAGAGTGGGGACTGTATTTTGGCTGTAGCTTTGTTGGGACTGTTTTGAGGAGTCCACAGCTGCTCTGAGGAAATGGACCCGGCGTGTTATAATCAACCAGCTTAAACTAAGACCCACACAAACGGATGTGTTTACTTACACAAATTATGTTACCGACCATGATCGGAATTGATATGATAATGAGTGTGCTTCTGATAATACCACTAAGGACACCGATCCATTTAATCAGAGAGAGCTACTACGTAAACCCATTGAAAGGAGAGAGAGAGAGGGAAAAAAATAAAACACCCTCCACTGACTAAAATACAGGTGCCTCATCTCAGTGTTTGTCTGAAGCAGATCTTGTATTGTGAAGCGCTTAAAGCAGAGCCAGCGAGTGAAGGACACTCTGTACTGTTTGTAGAGTTGGATTGCCCGCCGCTGTCTTTGTGTTGATGTAAATTGAACAGGCTAATGTTTCTCCCTCGCATTAAATATTCATCACAATTAGACCTTCCTGTTTGCATCAATGTTATTAATTATAGGGAGGGGGGGAAAAAACAGCCAGTTCAACTCTGCCAAAATAACCAAACATCCTGAGTGAGAGATGGAGAGAAGGAAATAGATAAAAATAAAAGTGTGTGAGGGAGAGACAGGAGGAGGAATTAGTCAAAATGTAAAGAGAGACAACGTGAGGAGGTGGTTTCTTTGATTTTCCCCTCGCACTCTTTCGCCGGGCAGAGGGAGCCCTCTCAAAGCACAATGTGGATTGTTCCTGCGCCTCTCAGGAAATGCCACAATTACAGATCACAGACCAAGCAAAACACGTGTGGCGCTTGGCCTTGAGGGGGATAAACAGCCCACCATCCTCCCTCCCAGTGCATTGACCCCAGCCACAACCTTCATTACTGGGAGAAAAAATATTGTCAGCTGCCCACTAACAAACAACTGCCAATTTCAAGAGGAGGAATTGGTTTTTTCAGCCGGCGACAGAAAATAAAGTGTTTCTTCGAGCTGTAGGAAGAAAAGATACGGCAGGGTTCACACTCTCTTTTTTTTTTTTTTGGTTCACTTCCTACTCTGTCTTTCACCCTCTGTCTCGCTTTTGGCCACTGGGTGCTGCCCTGCCACTCATCTGACTCCTCACCACACAACTCTAATGGAGCTGAAATCCTGTTTGTAATTAGATATGGGAATTCCACTGTCATCAGCCAGATGATGCCACGACCAAACAACTCGCCGAAAGGAGGAAACGGCTAACTTTGAGATATTAACTTTACATTTCTGAATCCATCCTTAACATCAACAGCTGAAATAATTCTGCTGTTTTAAAGAAAGAAAAAAAAGAAAACCCTGAAAGCCCTTTGTCTCACATCTGTGGCTTCGGTCCAGGCCGCCTGTGCCCGACGGGGAGTGGAAAGCCACATGCTAGGCTGAAGCTGGACGGGTGGTGACAGGTACCTGGAGTGCTGCCTGACGGAGAGTTGAGAGAAGAGGTTCTGGGTGAGATGATGAGGAAGCATCATTCTCTCTTCCCAGGGTCATCAGGCTAATTTCTGCGAGCCCTACCCTCACGTTTGCATGTTTGCATGTGTGTACGGTGAGTGTGTGGGCGTGTGTGTGTGTGTGTGTGTGTGCATGCTCGCGTGTGTGAGAAAGAGGGGGCCTTGGCCCCTGAGAGCGCTCTGTGAGGAGACCACAGCTGTACACTCCCAGCAGCTAATTGGTCCTTATCTAGCTGTCCCATTCATCTTCATTTTTTACCAATTACTGAGCATTATCTGTGTTCTCAGTTGGGTATGGGACTTAATCCTTTTTGGTTAAGCTGGTGCTACAGCTTGCAAATTTCAAATGGAGGAAGAGGGGGGTGGGTGGGTGTGAGGTGGTGGTGGTGGTGATGGTGTGGATGCGGGGGGGCTGGAGCACGGGTGTGTGTTGATGTGTGGTGGGGGGGGGCAAAAGTCATCGCAAAAACAAACTCTGAAACTTCCCATCATCCCTCTCTGGTAGGAAACAATCAATAAACAATGACATCACATGAAGGAGACAGGGGGAAAAAATGGAAGAGATCAATTATTGGCGTTATAATTCAAGTCCTTGTTTGCAAACGTTGCAGCCTCATTGATTACGCCGCTCTTGTTGCACTCACCATTATTGACTTGTTAAAACCATATTTTCTCATCATCAGTGGTTTTACGTTTGCAGATAACAACGCTTTAAGTGTGCGCGCGTGTGTGTGTGCGTGCGCGCGTGTCATTAATTATTCAACATGTATTCATTTTAAAGCACAGCAAGTCAAAATCATCCTGTTTACTCTACAAACAATACAAGTATAGTACATTGCTCTTCCAGAAGGTACATCAAGACGCTGCAATCTGGGGCAGTTAGCCTTAATTTTCTGAGATCAATGCATAACTATGCTCCTCTCTATATGGGGTCCGTGCTTGGCCATGTTGCAGAGCTGAGTGGAGTCAGCCCGGAGACCATGCACTAATTACTGGAGTGTTTACTGCTCTGTTGGATAGCATTTGTACAATTTTGGACCATAGAAGAGAGTCAGTGTGCTTTGAGATATACCCATAAATGAGACATTAAGATGACAGCGTGCATGAATGAAATCAGACTCACATCAGTTACGAACCGAGCACAAGTCTGGATTTCAGAGACACACGCGTTATGTATAGAGTATCCTGGCGTGCACGTCAGCAGACGCACAAAAGCAGGACACACATAGAGACGCTGCACTTTGATAGGGATCTGTTTGGTCACACTCTCTGCGCCAGCTGTCAGCCCAGCTCCACTGCTGCGATTTAATTAGTCTGTTTATGTCCTTTCTAATAATAAAGCTCTCTGGGTGGAAGGACACATCCAACTAGCTAACTACGCGCTCCAACCTGCTAGCTGCACTAGTGCTGGTGGCCCCGGCGCCGCTAAATGTGGGCCATGATGGAGGATGGTGGCAACTTCCTGCTCCTCTAGACAGAACATTGGCCCTCGGGCTCAGATCTAGTATCACCCCCTACTCAATCCTAACCTTAACCATTAGGGGATAAAGCACATACTGACCTGATATGAGTGTCTAGGGGCAACTTCATCCATCTTCCTCTCTAGCTCTCTTGTGGGAGCCTTTGTCAGCCAAAGCTCTTTGGAGAGACTAGATTGTAGCCATAGGCTGAATAGAATTCATTTCACGAACATATCATAACACCTCTTTCACTGCGACGGATTATTGTCTTTTCTGATTTATGCAATCACAGTTGTGCGTTGATTTTTTTATTTTTTATATATATATATTAAGACCATACTGCACAAAACAGGATCTGATTAAGCTGCCAGTGTTTAGGAAATGTGGACCAGTGGTGGTAAGAGACGCACAGAGCTCGACAGAGAGTGGCAGAGCAGACAGACAGCCTTCCAGTCTGAGTGAAGAGCTTGATGGGTCTCTGTCTCTCTCTTGGGCTTTGGCCCTCACCATCTCTCTATTAGTCTGCCAGGCTCATGGGAGCCAGGTGACAGATAAGTGAAGAACGACACACACATTTTAATAGACATTTCAAAAGATAAACCTGATAATCATTTCTCTTTTTAATGAAGTCTAATGTCCTCGTTCTAATTCCAGTTGCGTCGGCTGTTAAGCATCAGCGTGATACTTGAATATGCATGATTGGGAAATTGTGAGGCACACTGATGTAGCTACAAAATACACAAACGCAGACAACTGCAGAAATAGATTACAATAACAGGGAGAATTGATTAAACATTATTTCCGTAATGATCCATATCAAGTTCTATCATCTTTGAGTGGCAGCGGAGTTGCAGTTGTTACAAGAGAGAGGCAAAGAGGAAGACGAGGGGAGAAGCAACGCGCCAGACGGACCGGCGTGTCACGGAAATATTTGTTTGATTGTCTCTTGTGGTTAGTTCACAATGGCGGGAGCAGAGCTATAAAAAACAACTGACCAGTTGAGTTGTCATCCCTCATCAACATTAGGCCTCATTCTTCATTAATTGGATAGATTAATTTGGAGCGCTTTGATGCGGGGGTGATGCATGTGTTCGGCTGTCCCCTCCTCACTATTCTCTGTCAGGTTGAATTTAGCCAGGGAAGGGGCTGACCTTTGAAAGTGAAGAGATCAACACAATTTGAAAAGACAATGTCACTTGGTGTAAATGTGATACATGTAATAAATGACATTCAACCTTTCAGTGATGATGAGCTTTCGCAGGTCGGAGTAATGTGAAACATAGACGCCGTGTAATTGCATAGAAAAGGAGGCAGTTTTCACATAGATGGTGCAGCATTAGAGCCTGAATATCATGTGCTCTCATTTCACTATGATTATGTCTAAGAGGACACATTAGCATAGAGTAATGATATTACTGTGTACACAATAAAAGTAATGACAACAACAAAATGACAATGTGATTACAGTGTAAAAATGTCCTGTGCTGCAATCGGGGGAGAATCAGAGATGATAGAAATAGTTCAGAAAAAGCAGCCTGAACCCAAAGGTGTTTTTTTTTCTCTCAATTATGATATGGGAACCCTCATCCAAATAGAGCTATCAGCCATACTGAGCCCAGACATCTTCACCATCACATCGCCTCTCCTCTGGGACCAAGATAAAGAGCGAGGGAGCGAGCAAGTTCAAACAATGTTAAGGAATTTCACAATCAGCGTGTCCTTCACAGTGTGAACAAACAAAGGAAGGGATTTCTCGATAAACTCAATCCAAACACCAACTTTAACAAAAAATCATTTCAACAACCTCAATATATATTTTTGCAGCAGTCACTCAAATGTAATTAAACCCAAACCAGCTCCATTGTTGTTGTTGTTTTTTTTTGTCTTCAGCATCACTGGGTTACCTTGAACTGTACACTGCATTACCGATTTTCTCTCACGAGGAGGCTGTAATGGGAGGAAGCGAGCACGCAGGACGTAGCAATGCTAATTTTGTAATTAAAACGGATGATCTGATGACCACATGCAAACCGATCCCCCCCCCTACACACACACACACACACTCCTCGCTCCCTCCACTAAAGTGATATGACGGCAGAGTGGGTCGTGATTGATAATACTCGTCAATATATTTCATTTCAGGAGCCTTAGTCAAATGACAACTGGTTGTCATTGACTGAAAGCAATCTTTTTAAAAGGGGAGCCTTTGCTAAGTATCAGATGAAAATGATTCCTCTGTCTGCTTGGGTGTCACTGTCTGTAGGAGCTTTATTGATTGGGCTTGAATATATTGCACCCGCAGTAGTAACAGCTGCTAGTAATATCTCTCTCCTCTCCTTCTGCTCTCCTCTTCTGCTCACAGCACTTTCCTGTGCCACAGCTTATTGTAGCCGATCGGGTGTTTGGGGGGCTCTCGCCGCCGATTTTGCGCGTTTATCAGGAGTGATGTGTGACAAATGTAAAGTGAACCTGGTTCCGACCCAAATTAGAGAAGCCAGCGGTGTTTGCTAATGTGTCCTGAAGGCCTGGCTGGCTGTCTCCACCATTCACGTGCGTGATTGCGTTAACTAAACCCCACCATTGTCTCCCCACCACCACCACCCCGCCGCCGCCGCCGCCCCCTGCTCTATACGCTCAGCGTTATCGAGCACGGGGATGTTGGCATTGGTTGGTAAAGGTCATTTACTGTAATGAGATTTGCCACATGCAAGCATATGGCTTGATTATTGCCCTGTTCGTTAACATTTTCAGCAAAGAGACAAATAGACAGCTAAAACGGGGGGACTGGCGCGCGGGTGGGGCAACGGCTGAAAAACGTGTTTAGAATTTCCTCTTCAAAGATAGGAGGAACTTCTTTCGCAACAGATCTGTCACGGAGATGATTGATCTTTCAATTTTCATAAGGAATGCGTGCCATTAGAGCCGAGGATTTAAATTATCCTATAAAAGTTGCCTGCTTTAGATTTTACACACTTAAAGGACAAACACCTCTGTCTGTCTCCTTGATAATTTCTACCACATGTTACACTCCAGTGGTTTGGGTTGGAAAGCAATTATGTTACCTCATCAAAACAGAAATGTTTTCTTATCATGGACTCTCTTACATTACATTAAGCATTTTGGCAGGAAGTCTTTCTGCCCACCTGAATCGCTGGAAAGTGCGTATCTCTGCCCTGGCATGCTAAACAACACTTTGTTTGCGAATTAGCTTGATATGCATCCAATCATCATGGCTCTTGGAATGTAAAGCATATTGTTTGCATATGTTTTTATGTCTGGCTGGCTCCGAGTGTGTAGCCCTACACAATTATCTATACTGCATCATCGTCTGAGTGTGTGTTTTACATGTTTACTCCGCTTACTAGTCTTTTTATGTGTCCGTTTATGTGTGTGCGCGCATACGTTAGCGTACAGCAGGTATTTAACAAAGACAAGATGTTTGCTTTATTATCAACATTAACTGCGTAAACACAAAAAGCTTCAAAGTTTCATTCAATGACACTGAAGGGCTGTGGGTGGCTACATCAAAGCTCAATACCTTCCTCTCTCTCCCCCATTTTAATGAGAAACAGGACTCACCAGCCTTGACTGAACCTGCCATCTGTGTGTGTCTGTTTCTTCTTGTGTGTGTGTGTGTGCGCGCGAGAGAAGCATGTAAGCATGTGCTTGTGTTGTCTAAAGTGGCACCACGATGCCAGACAACATATTTATGGAGGCTGTGTGTTATGTTTGATCTAATGCGTATAAGGCTCCTTCTCCATCCCGGCGTGGCGGGGCTTCAGATTTTTTGGGGGAGATTAACAGTTATAGTAAAGATGAATAGCTGATTAGCGCGATGGAGAGACCTCTAAATGTCTGCGCCGCGTGACAGACACTTTTTCACGAGCCGTTCATTTCCTTTCGGGACCGGTGTGCAAATCCTTGATACGACCACAACAAAGACTCTCCATGTGCGCGCGCCACCGTCTCACCTTTGTTGGAGGAGTACGTACGCAACATGGGGGCATTTTTACAAGCGCAATTAGGAGGAAAACCGAGATTGTTTTGCAGCGGCGGACTGCATATGCATTGTGCAGTGAGTCAGTCCATTTAGCTGCTCGACTGGAATGGTCCTGTTCGGTTTGACAGATCAGAAGAGGGGGGAAAAAATATCTCAACACCATGAAAACCAAAGGCTTAGCAGTGAGCAAATCAGCCCTTTGTCTTGTTCAATTCAAATCAAAGGATAACCAGGAATGTTTGTTTGACAACAGCATTTACAATGCATTGTTCTGAAGCCCAGAGCCTCCCAAACAAAGACAGATAGGCTTTAAACAAGTCATTTAATTAGCACCGGATCCCCAGCTTTGGCTGCGCCAACCAATTATACATTCCTCAGGCATGTGCAGGTCCTATTTCACGGGAGCGAGAGGCAGATCCTCTCCAGCCCTGTCTCTTACAGTACATCTCTCCCCTTCCATTTAAGAGAAGGTAAATAGCCCAGACAGACAGCTTCATTAGCCAGCATCTGAAGAGCGCGGGGCCGATTGTCGCTTAAATAGTGCGCTTTTACTGCAGGCCCAGCCAGCGACCTCCGATCAATTACAGCTGACATTATTGTTTGTCGGGAGCTTTTTTCCTGGACAGAGGGAGTAAAAAACGAGATCAGGCCTGAGCTTTGGCTGGAAATGTAATCTTCCCCCTCTCTTTGGTTCTTTCGCTCCACAAACAATAAATCATTCAGTTGAAGAGATAATAAAGTGCCAAGTAGGAGCTAGTTTAATTTTTGTCAGGGGAAATCTGTCCACAACAGAGTTAAGGGTAAGGGGGCTGGCTGCTTCCTCACAGCGTTTTCAATGACAATGGCTTAGCTCCTCTTTTTTTTTTTTCCTTATTTTCCTCTGTCGGGTCAGATGGGCAGAAAGGCAGAGGTTCGGTTTCGATGAAGATTAACTGCAGCGCAAATCACCGCGAGTTATCACTTTTGTCATCAAAATAAATTACTGCCCTCTTTTTTAATCAATTTAAAACATTCAACATTCAATCTTTTTTTTTTTTTTTTGTCAGTGCGATTCTTTTAAGTAACGGGCCGACCGTCAGCCGTGCGGTTTGGTTCTGATGTAACAGCTTTTTAATCATGTTGTTACCAAGGGCTGTTTTAATTCATTCAATTCATCCTCCGTGATTCAGATCTTTGCTTATCCATGCATGAACTCCCGAGCACTGCACGACATAATAGCTGAGCTGTTTATATTGGTATTAAGTGATTTGTAGTTTTAATGATGGTAAATAGGAGTTCACCTTTGCAGGTCCCTCAGGCTTACTTCAGGTAAATTACTCCAAATGCATTGTTTATGCCCTTCAGGAGAGAGTGGGGAGGTGGTGGTGGTGGAGGTGGTGGTGGTGGTGGGGGG
>OOFC01013746.1:0-16948 GCA_900323345.1 Pseudochromis fuscus | reverse complement strand
AAGGCGAATCTGCTACTCCCCAGAGGCGAGCCACTGTTTTCAATCAGCAGCCAACATGTTGCTGCCGCCGCCGCCAGTGCTTTCCAGCTGGAATCAGACCAAGCGACTACACCGGCTTAACATTTAACACCTCAACAGTCGCTGTGGGAATAAAACACAAGGACTCTGATTTCACTTCTGTCTTTCCTTCACCCACTCTTTGTCCTTCTTCTTCTTCTTCGTCTTCTTCTCTTTTTCATTCACCCTCCCTCCTCCTCCTCCTCCTCCTCCATTACTTTCTTTTCTCTCCCATTCCTCGTCTCTGGTGGGTTGACGTTTTTTGGCAGAGTTCCCAGATAAAAAGAGTGGTATGAAAGCAGTGTGCAGGAACAGTTATTACAGGCAGCGTGCTCTGATCAGAGAGGTTTCATATCACAGTGACAGAGACTTCTTCTTATCACAGCCCGAGACTCATTTGGATCTCAGGGCACAAAGGTTTTTGCATCTGACTCCCAGAGGAACAACCAGGAAGTTACAGTAGGAGAAACCGCTGCATATCCACCCAAACAACTACATCATGTCCAGAAAGATGTTGAATATGTTTCTCCAAAAATCAGTCTGTGAGCAGAGGCAAAAGTGAAGAAGCCACAAGGCCTTTGGTAGATGGTCCTAACATCTGCCCCGTATCCCTGTCAGTGTTTCAGTGGCTCCCCCTGCTTCTGAATGGTAGCTTCCATTCATGTTTCCCATTGAAAATGTAATATGACTCACAGTTGGAGCACTTGGCTTGATTGCTATTAAACTCCCCTGAACTGGGAGTCATCAGTCCACATAATTAACAAGTGCATTTCAAAACATCTCCCTAGAAATCACAAGCTTGTATGCATAAATTGCCAGTTGCATTTTGTATCCAATCACCACACTAACAAGTCATGTGAGGCAGTAACGATGGCGAGAGCTAAAGATTGCAGAAATCTGAAACACAAATCTGTCTCAGCTCTGACAGAATTCAACAACTGCGTAATGAACTGCATCGCATTACATCCCCACTCTGCTGATTTTAGTCGTCTCCTCCATGGCAGTTGTGCCTGAGAAAAACTGACAACCAGCCACCCAATGGGAAACCACATGTGCCGCGTAGAGCAGATCAATGTTGTGTGATGTCAGTATTCATTCAGTCCTGACTCATTCACTCATTGTGACTCACGGTCATGAAGCCGTCCAGTAGACCAGAGTCAGGTTTCGGGGGAGCCTGCAGTCGCTCCATGGACCACTTCTCGATGATGGAGGCCACCTGGCTGTTCTCCGTGTTGAGGATCCTGAAGCCCGTCATGTTCACACCACTGTACCGGTAAGGCTCCACATCTAGTGCAAACAGATCCTGGAAAATACAAGGTCCAAATGGTCATTTGGGGCCAACAGATGTCCCAAATAACCTATTTTCTATTTTTGTATGTTTTTTAAAGAAGGTGACCAAGTGTTTGGCACATGAAACTGCAAAGAAACAAGTGTGTTAGGAGATACACAATTCCACAAAAAACTAAAGTCAGACGTGTTAGTTCGCTGATAGAGTGGCTGTCTATTAACTGAAGAGTCCGTGGTTCAATTCCCGCTCCTCCCAGTCATTGTCAGTGTGTCCTTGCACGTTACACACCTTGCCCTGTATGAATGGTTTGGTGGTGGCCAGTAAGTTCAAACTGGCAGCCACACCTCCATCAGCCTCACCAGGGCAGCTGTGGCTAACCTAACTGAAGACCACTGGTATGACTGGGTATGAATGAACAATGGTTTCTGTCAGCACTTTGAATGTCTAGAAAACACTAAAAAATTATATTTAAATCCAACTACTACTATTATTATTATTATTATTATTATTCCTTATGTGTGATTAGGGCACATGCTACACAGACTAAAACAGCCTTTGAAGCTGAACTCCTGCTTCGTTGTCTGGACCTTCGCTGCTGAAAGTGAAATAAAGACCAGATCAAAACATTCAGCAGGAATGAGTTACTGTGACAATTTCATATAAAGTCTCTAAGGATCACAGTATTTCAAGCTCTACACACCAGAGAGGTGAAACAAACACAGCTGACCACAACCAAAACTGAAATAACTTTAACTGAGGACCTCAGGTTTACATTTGCATCTTTGGGAAATTTCCTGAAAGATTTCATCAAAAGGGAATTTACACAATGTGATGCTTCTCCTAGTCTGAGTTATAGTTTGTAATGAGACTGTCCATTATTGAGGCTATTACCAGACATATAATAATGGTGGATTTCTACTGATCCTACCCTGCTCCTATGTCCTGGTAGTGCACTGCACATCCTCTGTGCACAGACTGCTCTCTGGTCACTACATGATAAGACTGTATAGCAGACCGGACACTAACAGAGACCGTGCTGGAAAAAAGACTGATCTGTTTCATTAGGACAATCACAAATTATCCATCATCATTATTTTTAGACTTGTTTATGCACTCTCCAAAATCAAGCACATTTTCATGTAAAATCAAATATGGTATTTGGTAATACAGTTGGATACAGTTGGATTTCTCTGTTAGTAGGTCAGCAATCAAACTGAAGCAGAGTGTGTGCAAACGCTCAGATTTCCCTGAGTTGGTTTGTTTCACTGAAGCAGCATCAGAAACACTCAGGTGGATCTGATCCACTCATCAGCAGCTGGTTTAACTGCATCAACCTGCAGCTCTTAGAAATACTCTGAAAGACTGAGCCTCCACTTTCCAGCAGATGTCACTGACTCAGTAACACTGTGGCGTGGTGTAGCCACAGCAGTGAAACGTCCTGAGGAGGCAACCACAGCCCAACACAGGTCGTAGTCCCTTCCCTCCAACTTCTTCTAGTTTTCAGTCTAATATTGTTTTGCACAAATTAAGCTTGAAAGTGCCGCCTCTGTGTGAGAAGTGTGGCTGTCATGTGAAATGTGTTGGTCCCACTCTGTAGTGTTGAGCCTCCTACATACAAGGCGAGAAGAGAAAGTCGCTGCCGCAGACTGTTTCATTTTATTGGTTGTTGTTTTCTTTAGCTCCGGTTTTGTTTTATTTCACATGTTGTGCTGGTTACTTTCATTTTTGCTTTATTACTGTGTTTCTCAGACACTTAGTGTTTTCCCCCAGAGAGCTTTTATTGATTACTGCAGCCACGCCGGTGTTGACTATGGTCCTCCAGACAGTGGAGGGCTTGGTGATTGTCGAGTCCCTGGTCTGTGCTTCACATCTTTTTAACTGTGTGGTGATGAATTCTAATAGTTCCTTCACGTTTCTTCTTGTTTTTGTTGGAGGTGTGGGACTCCAGGTCCAGGAGCCTGGTGAGGTATTTCCCTTCCTTAGTGTCTAACTGTCCCAGCACCATTCCCCTTTTATTATGGTCAATTTGTGGCATCTTTATACCACAGAGCAGTGATGTGTTTTTTATCTTGAATATATTTATTAAGTTTAACCTCTCTGTCACAATTATCATGTTTATTTAACTGAACAAATTTCCTAATCTTGGGTCATAATAATGGATCTGTAGGTTTTAGTTTTCACCTGACTCTCAGAAAGATGACAGCAGATATTTGTTGAACTGTTCCTTTAAAGTAACACACATCACTACGACTACTGCTGCTTTACTATGGTAGCAAGTCATTTTGTAAGTAGATAAGCTGAAATCTACCACACTGCACATGATTACGACTCAGGCCAATGACAAATGGACGTCTTCAATACAGCCTTAGATGAAAGCACAGGGTAAGTGAAGAGTAAAGGGAAGTCTGGCAGGAAAATGGCTGCCATATGTGGCCACAGTATGGATGGGTTGTTCACTGTGCTGGGAGAATTAGGCTGTCAGTACTGGACTCTCTGACTGCCAAACACAACAGTGGGAAGTGACAAGACACCCCTCTGTCTACCCCGCCTTCATTCATGTTTGCATTTTGCATTTCATCTCCCTGAAAACACCAGAGGGATATTTAATTATCTTGCATAAATTGTGTGGTGCTGAATGCATGCAGAAAGGACACATTTAGATGCTTCATTTCAGACTGAAAATGATCCCTCTCAGCCTCAGCGATGAAAAGCACAGACAGTTGAAAAGCTACAGAATTCAATTTTCAAAGAAACTTGACATCAAAAAAGTAAAAGAACGAGGGAAGGAGGAACAGAGCAGAGCAGAGAGACAGACAGTGACAGTGTTTTGATCCCAGACAACACAGCAGCCTCTTCAGGATGAGAGCGGGATGGAGTTTAATACCAGTTTGATTTGAGTCAAATCTTTGACCTGGAACATGAACCGAGAGCAAATCCACAGACAGAGAGCTTACAGTGCTGCTCACTGGCATGTACACATATGAAAATGTGCAGGTATCAGTGTGTTATCCTGAGGTAAGGACACTACTTGTAACTGTAACTAACATCAAAACCCAAACCAACACTTTCCAACTCACTGCTGATCACAGCTGCTACTCTGCTAATCTGAGCTAACAGCAGCTTGATTGGCAGGTGAATGGACTGATGTGATTGGTTGAAACTGCTCTGGACAAGATGATGGAAGTCACAGGATTTCTTTATTTCTTTATACCAGGAAGTAAATGTGATTAAAGTTTGACATCAAAATAAAAACAAACAGAATTTTTGTGATTTGTTTGTCTCACTTGGTTCAGCTACAATATGACCAATAACGTGATCTAAAAGAATCAAAAGCCGACTTTCAAAAACACTAATTTTTCAACACAGGTGCAGAAACACACTGTGAAATAATGGAAAACAACCAACAGTAAAACTGTTTGTTTTTACAGTGGCATCAGTATCAGAAGAATGACAGAGAGTAAAACCCACCTTCCACGTTTAGGTGAAAATGAAAAGATTTCTTCTGTCCTGACTCTCACCTGTTTACACTTCAGTCAGCCGTCACTACTGCTCAGTCTCCAGGTGACAAACTTGCTGTTAACTTTGTCAGAGACAATACTACCACATACATGCAGTGATAAGCACTATCCTTACCGATGAGGGCACAAACTTGATGCTGAGTGCTGACTGCTCGTTGCCTTGCTGCTAGCTGATTGGCTGTTTTCCTAGTATCACTTTAATTATTTGTTGCAGTTGGTGCAAATACTTCCTTCAAAGTCTAAAAAAAACAAGAGCATTTATGCTGTTACAGTTCAAACTTGAAAATGCTTGTTTCAAAGTTTGTGAGCCCTTGTATTTTGTTTCATCGTTGTTTCAGTCTCTCCTTCTCTGTTTCAAATGTTTCAAACTATAAATCATCCTCAACACCGTCGTACCACAATGATTCAGTGCTTCAGAGAAATTAGATTCACTATTGTGCACTAAACGTTTGACTGAGCCCTCGTCTGTACGGTCGCTCGCTGACACTGTTGTGTGAGTGTAAGAGAGTAAATGATGAATTGATTTAAATAAAAATGCTTTTTGAGCTGAAAGGTTTTTTCCTGCTGTCGGTCACACTGACTCCAAGACCGTCTCAGAGGCCCTGTTCACACTTGGCTGCTTGCATCCCTGTTGGGTTACCAGGCCACAGCTGGACAGTCGAGACTCATTGAATTCACGTGCGACACTTGTGTTCACATACAGTAATTATGTAACATCAATCTCCCTGGTGATTTTTTATAACTATTAATCTCACACCACAGAAGTGAAGTTTATCTTACCTCCTAACCCCAGAGGTGCTCCAGCTGTTGTAAACAGTTAGCACAGTTAGCACAGTTAGCTAAAAGACAGGAGAAGGTGAATGATTCATGAACTACTGTGCACGTCCGGGTTTTTTTTCTGTTACATCCTTGTCTGGGACACATCAGGAGGCAATAGATATGTGGTCACACGCGTCCCACACAACTTCCACCTGTGGTTTGAGTCATTACATCTCACTGTGTTTTGGTGGTCGTCCACACTTTTTTTTTGGTTTTGCACTGTCCACTTGTGACTTGGTAACTCAGTGTAAGCAGCTAAATGTGAACAGGGTCAAAGTGACATCCAGCTCAAAATATTAAAGAAGAAATATGAAGAAGAGAAGAAGAATCAGGAGGAAGATGAAAAACACATTAACAGAGGAAAACAATCTAACAGAGGAGATGGGAGCTGAACAAGCAAGAATGAAGTAAAATAAAATAATCGCACTTTTATTGATATCACAAAGTACTGTGCTATTATTTTCTTTGGCTCTGGTTAACACATTAAAGGGGGAAGAGAAATGGACCAAGGGAATAAATATAAAAGGAATAGCTGGGAAAATGAAGATTGAAGAGCATCTCATTTTTGGGGGATGCAACAAATCTTGCATTGGGGATATGAAACTGACTTAGACCTGATGACAAAGCAGCACAGCCTCTTTCTCTACTTACCAGTGTGGTGAAGATATAGTGATAATACTCTGTCATCATCCCCATGGCGAGAGCCTGAGAGAGAGAGTGACAGAAGGAGGCAGAGAGAGAGATTGGGAAAGGGAGAGATTTATAAATGAATAGGGAGGCAGATACAATATTTTGTCTGCACACACACACACACACACACACACACACACACATTTGTCTGTTTGTGTGGCTGTATCACTGGCTGTATTACCATGTAATGTGAAGAGGCATATATTGTGCGACACTGCTGCAGCCACAGGCTCAGAGATAAGAAACAGAAGAAACAGACACCCACCATCGAGACAAACAGCCAAATACAGCAAGAGACAGAAGAGACAGAGCCCGTGTCCATCACACAGTCCTCACATACAGGGACACAGCACAGAGGATTATATAGGATTCTATAGATAATTAGCAAACACATATGGGATCCCCCCCCCCAACACCACCACCACACACACAGACACACATACACACACACACTCTCTCAAGCAGTAAATTAAATAAAAAAAAACAGCTTGTGACATGTGACACTTGTTTTGCATGTGTGAAAATACACACATGTCCTGTAATATGATGCTTCAAGTTTCTCTGTTTGCAGCAGACTTTACTGGAAGAGGCGTGAGATGCTAATCAACATTAGCAATAACAAGCTGTGGTGCTTCTGCTTTATTTCACCACTCAGATTGATGTGTCACTACAGCCCAGTGGGAATCACATATCGGACAAACCTGCACCCAATAATTTACATTCAGTGCCAGCGCAGGAGGAAGTGTGTCAGTTAATGGAGGGCAGCAGGAGGGAAGTGGTAAACACTGGTGTGTCATGCTGGACTTTTCTGAGAGCAGAGCTCATGCTGCAGATTAATATTAGTCTTTAACTAACAGCTTGTTCTTGGTCTTTCTGAGCCTTTGACAGATTTATAGAAAGATGGATTCATCAGAAACACTGAGTCCGATCGTTTCCTTCATCCTTGTTTCCTTCTCCTCAGTGTGTACTGGTGATTATGTATTCTCCATTTGATTTTAAAGCATAGCTACTTACTATTGGTCAGGAATGGATACAGTTTGACAAACTGAAATTATTTTTACTAACTTTTTTTTTGCTTTAGCATTGATATTTTTATTGTTATTGTTGCTGTGATTGTGAGGGCACTTTTCAGTTTATCAGAACAGGACATGTGACGACACAATCATTCCTGAGTCCAGGGTTTGGTGTTGATATCATATTGTGACCTTTCTAAAATAATGACCCGTGTCATATTTTGTCAAAATTGATTTTTTGCCTAAAGGTTCTGTACGGGATGCCGGCCACCTTTTGTTAAAATCGCCTACATCCTCAGTTGAACAAGTCATGTGATTCTAACCCCATTTTATTTTGCCTAAGTCAAAGCACAATGTGATTTTCTGTTCAGTTTTTTGTGTTTCCTGGAAAACCTGGAAAAATCACTTAGGCCATTATTTTAGGCGACAATATGCAAGACTCCTTGCAAAGAAAACAATGAATTACTGATGTACTGTTGTGACTGACAAAGTCACAGTGTGACTCTGGATAACAGAAACATCTGAGGAGGGATTTCCTCTGAAGAAACTAACCTCTCAGAATGAATCTGGCTTCAGCAGCATTAACTTGTATCACTTCACTTGTTCCCTGCTTCATCAAGGGGCAAGAATCACAATCACACTAATTATAGACTGTATATACACACATATTTTGGTTGCTGTTTTTTTGATGTGGTTATTATTTTCTGTATGTTCACATTATGTTTCATATACATAATTATTCAGCTTGGAATGAACCTGCAGGGTTTTCTGCCTCTACTTGTGCTGCTTATCACTTTGTATCTTTCTATTTTTTGTGTATTTTGGAATTGTGCAAAATAATGATACATCATCTCAGGGCATTTCAGGAAGGTCAAACTCTTACAATTATATCAATATTAAAAAAAACAAAACAAAAAAACAATCCCAAATGTTTCTTCACTGCCTGTTTGTTCATATTAACTAAAGGACTGAGCACTTAGAAACTAGGCCTTTAACTGAATCACATTTTTTTATTTGAGGAAATACAGTAGTCAAGCAACCAATATTAGTTTTGTTGACAGGTTGTCTTGTCCACATCAGACAGAGGGTAGGGACACTCACATCCTGGACATCTTGGATTACAAGTGCTGCTACTTTACAATAAGAAAGACACCAACTGAGGTGGTGAATCGCAGGATACACCCGGATATCTGGACATGTCCAACTGTGTGGAGACCCTGGCCAGGACCATAAGATGCTGGACACATTATGTCCTTATCTAGCATGATAACTCCTTCAGATCCCCACATGTTGAGCCAGTAGACATGGCTGGGGAGAGGAGACAGTGGGGTACTTTGTAATGTGTCTCAACAGACCCAGAACCAGAGCAGCAGCAGAGTGTAAACAGATCAACACGTGAACATGTGGTTGATCAGTTTGATGCACTGCAGTGGGATATGTGAAGCACAGATCTGATGCTCATTACTGTGGCTTCATGGGGACATCTGAGCTGTCTGAACAGCAAGTCTTTATCAATACAAAATCAACTCTGATCTTACTGGTGAGTCAGACTCTTCTCATCTGTCTACAACCATCTTACTAAGCGAGTGTATAAAGTTCACCATTATAAGGGCAGTCTGTCCCTAAGACTGCAGCACTGGGATGGGATTCTGAGGTGGAGTCACCTTCTCAGTATTATTCTGTTATCATCCATCCTGCATGTCTGAGACCTGGCTGAGCGCCACACTGTTCAAGCTGTACGAAGCTGTACAGCGGTGTCCGAGTCCCGCCTGCTGTGAGACTCACTAAACCAATATGAATCACAGATTAGGGCTGTGAGAAGGGGGTGATTAAACAGGCAGAGGGATAATGGCTGCTGATATCAGGTGGAACACCTTGAGAAAGCTCCAGCACGCTGTCTAAGGACCAGCCCACTCACTGGTGAATCACATTGGTGGTACAAATTCTTGCACCTCGTGATGACAGATGATTTTGTTGGAAACCTTCCAGAGCTTATGAAGCCATTTTCCATGTTTTAATGTCACTCATGAAAACAGATCAGCAGAGAAACACATCCACACGTTTCACTGCTGGATTTTAAAACATCAACACTGATGCTAGAGACTCCCAGACGTTGTTGTAGCACTTAATGATGCATTGAGATACAAGTAAGTAGACAAAGTGGAAATACTTTCTTTAAGATGCCATGCAAGTAGACAAAAGACACTCAATACAAAAAACTCCTTATTTCAACACCATCCGCCCTATACAACACCATCTAGTTTATATGGTTTTCAAAATTCTGTTTCATGGCCTGAACACACGGTTCCAGTCAAAGTCAGAAACATCATCTCAATTAAAAACCGTCTTTTTGTAAGATTCAATTCAGATTTATTGGGATGGAGGGCAATGTTGGAAAAAGTAGCAGGATGCTGGGGAATGTCTACAGGTTGTCATGTGACAAATGATTGGCTATGAAGAGCAATATGAGTTTCATGGGATCTGTACTGAGATGCTGGAGGTGTAATCTATTACAAAGGCTGAAAGGAGGGAGAACCTGCTTAGCTTAATGGATCAATGCATGAAACTGAATGTGTGTGTTGGTGATCCAAGATACTGGAGGTGTGTTCAGACAGAACATTAATAGATTTTGGATATGGTAGAGTATACCCTCAGTCAGTGACTGCTCAGTCAAACCTCAGCAGCCTAAACGACAGTGACGACCCTGCTGAGCTTTGGATTCATATCTGCTGAAGCTGCAAACATGAGCATCTATTTCCCAAAGTTGTGTCATCATCTAACAACGTTATTATCAACAGTTTTTGTTTAAAATAAGCAAATACTCAAAAAGGTGCATGAAATATGAATCACCATTGTTGATGAAGGGAAATATTGCTCCCTGTCTCTAAATAGCTCTAGATCATAGCAACATCCTCACACCAGTGCAGACGTACAGCCAATAGGTAGCGTGACACCCAGCCAGGTACATTTACAGCATCCTTAAATGTATTGTAATAATTGTAATATTTTTTTTCTTTCCCTGAGCAAAATACTACCAAAAAACTACAATAACAAAAGCAGCAGATGAAAACTCAGTCCTTTAAAACTAAAATCTCTTCAGCATTCGAGAGGAGAACTTTGTGCAATTAAAAGAATTTAAACCAAATCTCCAGGACATCATACATCAATCAGTCATAACATTATGACCAACTGCCCAAATTTGCGCAGGACTATCTTTTACTGCCTGAACAGCACTGATCCATTGAGACCTGGACTCCACAGACCCCTGAAGGTGTGCTGTGATATCAGGCACCACGACGTTAACAGCAGATCCTTTAGGTCCTGGAAGTTGTAAGTGTGATGGATCAGACTGGTTTGGCCAGCACCTTCCACAGATGCTCCACCTTCAAATTCCTCAGATCCAATCGAGCCAACACCTTGAACTTCTTGCATTTCTTAAACCTTTCCTCAACCATGTCTGCAGTGTGTCAGGGAGCACCATCCTGCTGAAAGAGGACACTACCATCTGTCTCTATGAAGGGGTGCACTTGGGTCCTGCATTTCATGTGGATGTTACTTTGGCAGGTAGCAGCTTCCTAAACATGGTTGCAGACCAAGGTTTCACAGCAGAACATTGTCCAAAGCTTCACACTGCTTCTACTGACTTGTCTTCTTCCCACAGTGCATCCTAGTGCTGTGTCTTCCACAGGTTCTGATGTCTCCTTTGTCAACACTTCCAGCCTTGGACCAGGGTCTGCGTGGTCACCCTAACCGGTCTGCAACTCCACAGTGAGCTAAGAAGCTCTGTGTGTTCTGACACCGTTCTATCAGAACCAGCTGTGCTCTTCTGTTGGGTCAGACCAGGCCAGCCTTCACATGTGCATCAATTACATTTCATACCCTGTTGGCAGTTGACCAGTTACCACTTTGGTAACCACTGCATGCCACAAGAACCTCCCAAAATATATGCAACTCTCACAGAATAATCCTCTGACAGAGACAACTGGATTCAGTATAAAATCTCAAGTTCCTCACTTGGAGCTAAATTTGCCACGACTGAAATATGTCATTTGTCCTGTCAACATTTATTTTCCAACACAATTTTGAGTTGTATTTAGATTTTTCTTTCTACTTTTATTAGATGTGTAAAACATCAGTATTAGTAAATATACAGCATATAAATAAGAGTAACTAAGATTTTTTTTAAAGCTGTTCAACAACAGATGTTTTCCCCACAGGTCTGTGCTACATGTCTTAATTAAATCTTCAGAGTCAGTCTTCTCAGCTGACTGTCTGACTGTCTCCATGTGGTCATTGTTGTTTCCACAGTGTTTGGGTGGTTGGGCTGACAGCTGATGAAGAATACAACCCTTAAGTTATTGGTGTGTCATGTAATGAGAACATCAGAGCAGGATACTCAAGTCTTTCATTACTTCCCATTAGCAGGGTTTCTCTCTGACATTATTAATGAACGACGTCCTTGACCTTCCCCAGGAATCTACAACTCAAGCATTGATTAAAAACCCTGGGAGAGTGACAGAGTGCTGGGGTTGAACCATGTTGTCTTTAATATTTTATAAATCCTGCAAGCAGGAGAAATATGAATGCTTGTTAATTGAGTTATTCCAGCCCTGTAGTATGAGGAGATTGTGTTTTTTTTATTATTTTATTTCCTTACAAGGCAGCTGTGGCTGAGGAGGTGGTTTCCCTCAAGTCGTAGGGTTTGTGGTTTGATCCCCACTCCTTGTGTCCCTGAGTGTCCTTGAGCAAGACAGTTGCTCCTGATGTTAGCTAGCATCTGCATAGTAGCTATGTTTTCATTGGTATGTGAACGTGTGTGTGTAAACTAGAAGACAAAAAAACACTGACTTTGCAGGTTTCCAGCCGTCCTCTCTCTACAGGTTGTGTATGTGCAAAAAACAGCAACAATCTCATGGACCTCACAAATGCATCTTGCAAAGTTTGGAGCCCATAGGAAGCCTGTAAGCATGTACGGAGGATGCTGATCATGATCAACAAACTCTACAGATGCACGGGCGTCACACTTTCTCGTTGCACTCTGCCCCTTCCCTACGTTGTGAGTGACCCGTCTCTGTATTCGTAACTTAAAAGTTAGATTTCTGTGTTAAAAACGTGGGAAATCACATCTTGATGACATCACATGAGAAATCAAGATAACTGCAGTGACACCACAGTCTCTTTTAAAGGTGTTACTGCTGATGGAAAGTTAGATTTGAAACTTGTTTGGTTCTGGACAGGCGGTCTGACTCCAGCTTCAGCCACAACAAATCCAGAGGTGTTAAAAACAAAGCTTCTGTTGCTCATGCTGATTAAAAAGGAAGTTGAGAGTGACAGGGACCAGAAAAAAGGTCCTAACAAGCACTGATGGATTATTATGATCACAGGTCCTGGACTCTAATCTGCCCCCACTTGTATGCAGAGTGGGTGAAAGGTGGACTACACCCTGGACAGGTTGCCAGTCCATCACACAGCCATGCAAACATGAAAACTCATACAGCATGGCTCCAGCCGAGCTTCCAACCCACAACCTTCTTGCTATGTGGTGACCACTGCACATCTAAACCTACTTTCATTATTTTTACAGATTCAATTACTGCCATGTCAGATCTGTTTTGGTCTATGCACGTTACATAAAGCCCAGTTTATACATCTTCAGGAGTCAAGTAATATTCTGCCTCTACCACCAACTGCTGGAAGAAGTCCTCAATCAAGCTGTTCACCTCCCACACAAGTATCAATTCAGTGGCCATCAGGGACGAGTTGTTGTGTCATCATTGTCCTGAGTTGATTTTGGTTCCTGGACTTTTGACTTTTGCTCAATTTATAAAGTCCAATAAAAGGTGTGGCGTTAAATAAATGTTTAATTAGAGGGGGGTTGTTTGCTAATGGCAGACCCACTAAAGACATGATGTGATTTAATTAGCTTGTGGCTTAAAAACAATGTTATAGAAAACCAAGGGCCATACGCTTTGTGCACAACTTTCCTTTGCAGTTTTCTGTCTGTGGTGACAAAACAGTCATAATGTGATCACTTCTGGAAGTAGAGAAATGCAGAACTGCTTCGTGTGTCTTACAACACAAGGTTACATCATCACATTCAGTCATTAACAGCTCGGCCAACATGAATGATGTCTTGGGCTCTATAGATACTAGACAGTTATTGGAAATACAATAACTTTCCTGAACCCATTGCTGGGTGAGGATTGACATGTTTACTTCTGGGTCATCGAAACTGTGAATGAGAGTCTGACAACACTGAGTCAGAGTCACTGATGTAGGACCAGTTCTACAAACTCTCACCTGCAGCTCTACATCCAGATTTATCCACAGTCATAACAGATGGACCAAACATGCCTGCCACCTGGGAAAGGCTATGAGCAGTTTACAGTGAGACGGGTCATTAGATTAGAGGCGAAGATCTTTGGTGTGCAGCAGAGAACATGTAAAAACAAACAGTACCTGTTGTACAATCTTTGTTAAGAGTTTTTGATCATTTTTGGTGTAGTTCATGTTCTTAGTACATCTCAGGATGTGAACATTGGAGTATTTCTTTATTTTTCTAACAATGTACAATACAAATGAAATTGATTGTAAATGATAATAATAATAACAGTGATGATTGGCTAGCAAGTACAATGTACAAAGAGTTATATTGTGCAAAATACTGGGTTATCTTCATCATTAAAAAAAACAACAGTCAGTGAATAGCAATGTTTTTTTACAGCTAAAATGTGTCATTAACACAAACTAAAATACTTCTGGATGTTGTGATGTAGAAGTATTGACCAGAAGACAGGTCGAGTGCGACTGGAATGAGCACAACAATAAATGACTATTTTTTTTGTTGTTGTTGTTGTTGTTTTATTGAAGATAATGAATTCATTAGTTTGTGAGTTTATTGGGATATTGAGATGATTGAGTTATAATTTAGTCAGAATTGTTCTATAGAAACTATTTTAAGCAACTATGCTTCATCCTTTTAATATCAAACCATTATTGACAACTACAATCCCCACCAGACTCCACATCCAACACAGCTGTGGCTGTTTGAGGTTGTAGTGAAAGGTCATGCAGTCATATGTGGGCAAACAATGAAGATCACACAACCTTCATGCTGGAAGACTTAACAACTACCGTATTTTCCAGACTATTGACCACACCTGTCTACAAGCCGCTATTGAATTTATTCCAACAGTTTCATGTGGTCCACGCTGACTGGGTCTGATGTGATGAGGCTAAATGTATCGGCGGCACGGAGCTTGCTAGCTTGTAAAAAGCTAACGAGCTTCATGCCGCCAATACATGAGAAACACCGTGTTTAAGTTCAAAGCGTCGGAAAAACAGTAGCGGCTTATAGTCAAGAAAATATGGTAGATGCAATGGTGGTCAAAATCTATAATATAGCAACCACAGTGGACAGACATATAAGGTCTAATACAGGGGGGACTTATTAGGTAAGATTATGGTTTTTAACACAGGTACAGTATACCTGTAGTTTAGCTGAAGTACAGGATTGTTTCACTTAAACCTAAATCCTACAATAAGGAAAAATCAAAAGTTGATACAAAACCAACTGTGACCCTATGAAATGAAAAATCTTCCACATAATTATAGAGATGACTTCATGTATTGTTGGATCAAAATGTGTCAGGGCTCAGCTACACTTTGTACTTCAGCTGATAACAACAGGAAGTATCTGCCATTTACACTTTCACAGACCAGTTCCTGCTGCCTACCCACTTGAGGACTTGGTGATCAACCTGCACAAGGAAGTCAGCTCAGTATTATGATGCACTTCTCCCACAAATATGTGCACTCACCTGCTTCAGGATCCCAGCAGCCATTTCGTGGCCACAGTCGAAGATGATATGAAACTCTTTCCCTCTTTTCATCTCCTTTAACAGTGGCTTGGCGTCCTTGGTCTCAGCGGGCAGCTGCCGGATCTTTAAACGGATGTTGTAGCGGGATGGTGCTTTTATAAGTTCTTGCAACCGAATCAGACCTGGAGAGAAAACCAGAAAGAAAATGTTTTAATGGTTTGTTCTTTGCCTCGAGAGTCGTTGTCATTTGAAAAATTAGCCCCACTGCAGCTGGTGCAGTCCTGCTCCCACGAGGGCAATCCATTTCTTAAAAGGAAATTTTAAAAGTATGTATCTTTCCTTGGTAATTGAGGTAACAACAACTCCTGATTCATTTGGCAGTGGTGGTTGTAATTAGAATGAGGATAAGAAAGCTGCAGGGATATATTTCTGTCAACAGTTCATTTCTAATCAAATCCATTTCTCTTCAGCAACCTCCTCTGCCTCTCCTGCTATTTTAAATACACAATATTTTCTTTCAGAGTCTTTATATTTCCTCTTCTCCCATTTTTCTCTGTCCTGTTTGTCCTTCACTGCATCCAAACAGCATCACTGCAGCGTCGCTTCACCATGATCCAACTGCACAAACATCCTTACCAACAAACATACAAAGGTTTATATCAATACCACATACTACCTGACACTCATCATCCATCACAGATGACACTGACTCTGTGCTCACAAATGATCCCTCTCTTCCTCTGTAAGCTGCTCAGTGTTGAGTCCAGGATACAGAAGGTGTGAAGTCCAGCTTGCTGGGAGAAACTGACTGGGACTATATATACAGATATACCAGCAACACTTAACATGTATTTAGTACATGTCTCTGTGCTTTTTCACTCCTTTGAAGCTGTTTTAGTGAAATTGAGGAAATGCTTTTTTTATTTTTATTTTTATTTATTTCCTACTTTGTTAAATCTAATGTCCAATTGGTAGATGTTTTATATACTTCTCAGCAACCAGTACAGAAAAATCCAGACTGTTGTTCAGACTGTAATGGGTGGGTTATGTCTGCTCTCTGTTATAAGCCACGGTGGTTAATCAGGAAGGTCTGGGTGCTTGATGAGCAATGTGTGTGACCTGGAGTCGAGATGCCATTTACACCCTGTTTCTAACCAACAGTCGATGTTGGTTTCTTTCAACATCACTGTCTTTTTTTTTGTCTAATAGTTTTTATATCTGAACTCAAGTAACTCTCAACCACCAGGTGAATGTTTGGAAGACAAACAATGTCGTCCTGCTGAGACGGATGACAGTGGACAGGAGATCAGAGGCAGGTCCTTCTGAGGACACATGGGTCTGTTTAGTTGGACGGACTTGTTGCCAACAGTACCCTGGATTCCCTCAGCTGGGACTGGAAAAAAAATAAAGAAATAAAACTGGGAAACTAGAAAAAACAGAGATAAACTGCAACGACTTGCAGACATATGTATGACTGCAATTTATATTTCTCATTCTGATGTGTTTACATCTTAGAAGCTAAAGAAAACTAAAATCCAACTCTTGTTTCAATAAAGTGACTCTAGATACATTTAAATCTTAAAGCTCAGATGTTCTGTTATGTCATTACATCCCATGAAAATAAATGTATCATTAACTCCATCTGTTTAATGCTGATAAAACCATTTAAAGAAACACCTATTTATTACTGTGAGTGTAAAATCTTCAGGACACTTTACTAATGGATTCATCAAATAAAAAAAA
>OOFC01013742.1:0-12214 GCA_900323345.1 Pseudochromis fuscus | reverse complement strand
TACAACTATTTTCATGACATCCTAGTATGTTTCAAAGTCCTGCACAATATCCTGTCATACACACACACACACAGAAAGAGAGAGAGAGATGTAGATATACACACATATAGGTGTGTGTGTGTGTGTGTGTGTGTGTGTGTGTGTGTGTGTACATGTTCTTCAGGTGAGGTCTTCTGTTTTCCATAATCTTCCATTGTTGAGTAAAAAAAAAAAGTTTTCTTTTAATTAAACCTGTCGACAAATTCAGCCGTGAGCCGTGCAGAGCTGCATTACGCTCTCTGCAGCATTTGGTTCATTGCAGTAGATACTTAAAGGGTCACTTCACTGAAATGAAAGTAGCATTTTTCAGCACGTCTATTGCAGGTAAATTGCATGCTAAAACATCCAATATTAACAACACAAAATTGTGTTTTAGTGTTGACTCTGCAGCAAATCTTCACATCTGAGGAGCTGGAACTAGAGAATATTTGACTCTGTTTCATTAGAGTTGAAAATAATTGATCCATCTGCAACTGATCACTGCAGATTTGCTTGTCATGCAACAGGATTACTTCTACTAAAAAGCTGAAAGTTTCAGATTCAACTGTAGATAGTGTTAACCCCATAAATGTGAACTAAATCCAACATGGTCACACACAATGCTTTTCAGCTGTTTTAAAGACTCGACAACAGTTTGAAAAAATCAAATGTGTGCACGCACCTAATTTCCTGGTGTGTTGGCAGGTTTCTCCCTGCAGGACAAACGCAAACAAAGGGACACACACGCACGCGCAAACACTCACATGCAGTGTGGAGGTAGCACCATTGTTCACTGTGTGTAAGAGCGAGCGATGTGCCAACTGCCCCCGATTGAATTCTTCCTGCTGTTGATGTGGTTTTAACGTCAGAATTATCTTTAAAGTGCCAACCAGCTGTGAGCTGCAGGGTGGGAGGCGCTGGGAGGTTTTAGCATTTGGAAAATCCCAACGATCTCTAACGTGTTTCAGAGGAAAACAGTTACACTTTTGGAAAAATTAGAGTTTGGTGTCAAGTGACAGTTAATGATACGTTACGGGTCCACATCAACAGTTTCTCTAAAGTCCTTTTTCACATATGTTTTGTAAGGTAAACACATGTAATGCAATCCAGAATAACACACAGATTATGAACTTTGATGGGATACAACATGTTGAAGTGGTGTTATCAGATGACCAGCAGTTGTATTCAGTCAAACTAATCCAGTTCAACATGACAAACTGGAGCATAGTGTTACACCTTCTCTGAAATCATGTGTGTGTGTGTGTGTGTGTGTGTGTGTATTTTGCATTAGCATGGATGTGTGCATGTGTGACTTAACAATCATTGTGTTCTCTGCCAATTCTGTTATTTACGAGTGAGGAGCATGGGAACCACACAGCCGGTGTTTGTGTGTGTGTGTGTGTGATCTGTTTGTGGTTTGGCTTTACACACACACACAATCCCAGTTTCTATTTTTTATACAGTCTTCAGGTGTGACGTCTTGTCTCTGTGTGTGTGTGTGTGTGTGTGTGTGTGTCCTGTACAACATGCCGCCAAGCAGACAGCTCTTTCAAAGTGTGTGTGAGACTTTTACAGATATCATCTGTTATTCACAGCACGGTCTCTCACATCTTTTTTTTTTTTTTCCCCTCATCATAATCATCCTTCCCATCTTCCTCTTCTCTCTCTGGCTGCTCGGCTGACTGTTCCTCTCTGTCTTGACTCTCCAGCCACAAAGACTCTTCTGTGCAGCGTTTGACAGAGAAGTGATGGAAAGAAACTGAAAAAATGGGATTAAGATAGAGATGATAGACATCAAATATTTCTCTCTCGTTCTTGTGTGACACTTTTGACTCACTTCTTGCTCAGCTACTGATGAAAGGGGTTGAAAATTAAACCTGGCTGTGTTAGATGTGTTAGTGTCACTTAGTATAATTTCTCCGAACTGTGGGACCAAAGTAAAAGCAGCATTTCAACAGCTCCTGCTGCGACCATGTTGCTCTATATCTATATTATTATTCTTATTTTGAGATTTCAAAATAAAAGAGAACAATAACTGTTTCCTGTTTTTTTCAGTGATAATACAAAAAGGAAAACGTGCCGTAATTCATTATCCATGATCCGTTATCCAATTTAATTAGATGTGTTTGTAAATGGAAATTAAAATTAAAATACACCTGTGGAAAACTTATTTCTCTATTTCCTGTTCCTTTTGGGTTCGTGACCCGGAAGTTGTATCATGAGCTAGCCAGCAAGAGCATATTTTTAATTTTAATTTCCATTTAGACAAAAAGTTTGAGCTGAAACTATGATGGAAACAGGTTGATCAGTTGATCAGTGGATGAACAAAACAACTGAATTTCTGTTTTTCAACCAGAAAATATTCTTTAGTCCCAGCTGTGTACTTGGGAGAATCCGAGTGTCTTCAAATAATTAAATATAATAATTAAATAATCAAATATCTTTAGTTGGGCCTGTTGGGGAGATTTTGAAGATGTTAACGTTGTGAAGGATATTTTCCCTGACATGTGTCTAACCTGAGATTAAACAATTCATCAAAAAAAATCTTTGGGAAAACTTCACAAGTAAAAAAGATTTTTATTTATAGTGTATTATTTGTAGCATATAGTGATTTTTGTTTATCAAACATACTGGAGTCATGATGGTAATTAGTTCATGAAGTTGTTAATATCTAATGTCTGCATCTTGTAGAAATGGAGAAATTTGAACATCATTGTTTTCTGGTCATTTAGGTTCAACTCTTCTGGCCTGGGCATTTAACTCGTATTATTTATGAATCACAGTTGATTCACAGCGGGTTTAGCAGTACTTGTATTTTTTATATACTACCAGGAGCCATGAGATTAAATCGTGAAATATTTAACACAATAAATCACTTTCTCTAACTTAAGTGTAACCCTCTTTCTGTTTTGTGTCCTCACTGTGCTCCATTTGATCATTTTCCCAGCGTGAACATTGTCAGCTTTATACATGATTTATATGTTATCACCATCATTAAGTCTCCAAAAAGTCTTTCTTCTTCTTTCTCTTGTGGTATTTTCCACAATGATTCAGCCAACCACACATTTTAGTCACACATTGGTCAATAGTGGCCCTCTTTCTATTTGTTGATTGTGACCAGTTTTCCTCTTTAGCCAACAGTTGCACTCATTCATTCCTCCGTCCTCTCGACTCTTATTTCTGTCATTTGCCTTCATCTGCCCGTTTTCCCGTTTGTCCGTCTTGTTCAGGGTTAAACGTTGCCTCTGAAACTGTCCCCCCCCACACACACACACACAAATACACAAACGCTGACACACAGTGCACATTTTTCTGTCATTCATTATGTGTACTGGGCAGAAAATGAGCATAGAGGGGGAGAATAAGAGGTGGACACAGAGAGAGAAATCTGGCCTTAATAGGAGTGATTCAGTTTTAAGAGAAGGGAAAAAGAGGGAGGGAAAAAATGATAAAGTTGATGTCATACCTTAACCAGAATAAAGGAGGGATGACGGATGGATGGAGGCAGGGAGGGAGGGAGTGAATGAGGGGTGATAATCCAAAATAGTGTGCAGATATTTCAGTGGTCATTTTTTTTTAGCTGTCTGCTTGTGTTTGTTTTTGCTGCAGCGCTCCTGTTGTGTTGATGTTGGCAGGTTAACACACCTTCACTTTTGGCCTCAGTTTGGTATTTTGGGAAATTTGGATTAATGTATTTGAAGTTCAGGAAAAAGGTCAAGGACAAACACTGTGATTTATAACATCTGACATAACACTGTGTGTATTAAACTGTAAAATTAGGTTTTATTTATCCTAGAATTGTTCACTTTCTCTCAGAATTAGAACGAGCCTGAGTAATTATTTTAATATCAGAGTTCCTCTTTAGTAAAGATGTATTGGGATCGGGTCTCAGATATAAAATTAATAAAGTATCGGACAGTATCTGACATGACGTCGCTGATATAAGTAACAGCTTCAGCGATTCCTTATCCACACGTTTACAGCGACTTGGCGGAAGTAACTACTTCTTCTTCTTCTGCTTCGACACGGCGGAAGTGACGTCCGCCGAGGTAGCGCGCACAAACAAAGCTAGCATCTCCTTACTTTGGGGGCTCTTTTCACCTGAGACGCAAAAAAAATGCCACAGCAAAGTGCAACATATGTGAGGCTGAGCGGTGGACCCAAACTTTCAACGTTTAATACCACCAATTTGAACAAGCATTTATGAAGACGCCGTGCTAAAGAACACGAGGAGCTCGAGCAAGCTAAACAGCAGCAACAAGCTCAGCAGAAAATAGCCGATTCATTCAAGAGGCGTGAACAATTTAGCAGACAGTCCGAAGGCTCAAAGGATTACAGACAAGACTGACTGCACTTGTTAATTGAACTCAAACCTATTATGCAATTAATAAATAATAATAATAATAATAATAATAATGCTTTTTTTTTTTTTTTTTTACTTACATTTTTTTCTCTGTAGTCTACGTAAGTATTGGGTATCAGGAATGTATGGGGAAATAGCCAAATTAATAGATCGGATTGGAATTGAAAAAACATGGATCGGAGCATCCCTACTCTTTAGTGAGATAGAAAATATGTGGCTTAGATTACAGCATTCACTCAAACATCATTGATATTGTAAAATCAAATATAAACAAATTAAAGAAAGAAAACATGAAAGTTTGATCACACTACATGAGGTGGACAGAGGTGAGGGAGTGGGAATTATTATTAGAAATAACAGAGGGGAAGGAGAGAGTGAAAAAGAGGAGAAGGAGGAGGAGGAGAACAGGAAGAGGAGAGGGAAGTAGAGACAGACTCCAGCTGGGAATGACAGAATAAGACAAGAAGGCATTCATACTCCATTGATTGAAATGTCCAATGTGCTGCCGTGAGTGTGTGTCTTTATCAAAGCAGAGGAAGCAATTATAGGTTGGTTCCTCCCACCCCTGTTGTGAGTGGCTTAGTTCCTGCGGTATGTCCGTAAGTGTGTATTTGTCTTAATGATGTGTGTAATATTCATGTAATATTCATGTTCCACCGCAGCCACAGCTCTACACCAATGTACCTGATACACATTATATCAACACGTGACTCTGAAAAGTGGTCATTTTAATATTTTTCACGCTCTGTGTGTGTTCGATCCTCAGCCGTGCGTGAAGTCTGTTCCAACCTGTTGATCTGTCACAGGTCAAAGGTCATTGTCAGGCTCTTCAGTTCTTAACTTCCTGCTGCTTTGAACTCCCTGACCGGCCCCAGTTCTCACTACACACACACACACACACATACACACACACACACTTTTCTCTTAAATGTAGCTTGTCCTTCTCATTTCTCTCATTTCACCTTGTCACCACAAATCATATCTTTTAACCCTCGTCACCTCCTCTCTCCCTGCCCAGTCTCTTTTTTTTGTCACTCTTACGTTCATTCATCTTTCCGTCCATATAATCTGCTGTCCATCCATCTTCCAGTCTCTTGTCTGCCAGCTTGCCTCCCTCTCTCTCTCCCTCTCCTCCCTTCACTTCAGTGTTATCAGTGAGGCAGACAGCTCGACTCTCCTCCTGTTCTGCTACTGGAGGGTAAAGACAGAAAGGTCAGATAAAGGAGGGCGCAGGACAGCTTGAAAGAGTCATGATGGAAAAATAGACGACTATAAGGAACGGAAGTATGAATGCATGCATCTTGAGTTTATACATCTACATATGGGCAAGTACGTGCATATAATGCATGAGCGTAGGTGCGTATACTATGTGTGGATAGATGTATGTGAGATTGTGCAAATGTATTTAGATATGTATATATCTGTATTAGGTATGAATATATATGTGCTGAGGTGTATGTATGCTCATATATATGTGTACAATCTGCATAGGGCATAACATCTGTACTAACACTGTAAAAGTGGTTCATATTGGATTAGATAGGAAAGGTAGAAATAGGTCCTAAAACCCAGAAAATAAGATAAATACAACAAGAAAAAGAAAGTAGTGGATTGATTTGTTAGTATAAAGTCGACAATTTTGTTCATTATTTATTTATTTAGTTATTTAGGTGAGTACAGCCTCTATCTGGTTCCTTGTCTCCGCCCCTTTTTCTGTATCCAAGGTAACGGAATCATTAAAAATTTTGGATTACATCATTAACAAGTTCTCCAAAATATAATTCATAATATAATGAATGTAAATATGTCCCTGGTTTCTCTGCATGTACTTTAGAAGTTGGATCTCAGTGCTTATAGATGTCATGTTATGATTTGAACCTACAAAACCAGACAAGAAGATCTCTGGAGAAACGAACCCTCTGCAGTCCGGTTCAGACATGTCGTCTCTCTCCGACAGGCACAGCGACCCTGAGTATCCACGCTGCTCACTCCCATTGTCTCGCAGTGTTTGCTCGCCCTCACAACCTCCTTTTGATGCAGCAGTGGTCCTGTGCCCTCCCAATGACTTAGCTTTTAGAATACTTCTCAATGGGCCCTTTATCACACCATTGTGTCAGTGAGAGTGTTTGGTCCATTCAGAAAGACTGCGGAGAACAAACATGGAGGAAACAGTTGGTTGTGAATGACTTGTGAAGGGTCTTAGATCCTTCACAGAGAGACTGAGGAAACAGGATTAAATGAGAAATTAATTAAAGTGGAAATTAGATTAGTTAATCAGTCACTCCGGGAGTGTGCAAATACACTATTGTTCCTAAAATTAGATGTTTACTCTGAACTGACCTCCTGAAGAAGTTTCCCTCACTTTTTAAGAACGTATAATCTTTTCAAGGACGACTACATCACACATTCAATTGCTCTGTGTTTGGTCTTTATGTGTGTGTTTGGCTTTTTGGAGGTTTGTGTGAGGTGTTGACACATTCTCTTCTTAAACCTGATGACCTTCTCATAAACACACTTTTAACCCACATTTGATTAAGATGAAGATTTGTGGATTTTTGTTTTGAAAGTGGGATTGAGGATAATTCAAAAGTATTTCAGTGACAGTACCCCAGAGTGATAAAACTTCTCCTGCAAAGGTCACAACAGCTATTGGCAGTTTAATACATTGTATACTGTTTCTACTTTATTCTAATCAAATTTTTTGATTATGAATTCATTTTTTTAATCATAAATAGGTCGAAAAGAGAAAGAAAATTAGGTTAAAGAAAGGAGGTAGAACGTGGAACCAGCTTGAAATGAACATGAAACATGAATTACCGTATTTTCTGGACTATTGAGCACACCTGTCTATAAGCCGTTATTTAATTTATTCGAACAGTTTCATGTCGACGCTAAATGTATCGGTGGCACAGAGCTTGCTAGCTTGTAAAAAGCCAACGAGCTTCGTGCCGCCGATACATGAGCCACACCAGTGTTTAAGTTCAAAGCGTCAGAAAAAAGGAGCGGCTTATAGTCTGGAAAATACGGTATATGTTGTAAACTTTAATATGTTTTGAATCCCGTACAAACTGCTCAGCAGCAGAGTGAACTGAGCATGCTCACAACGTATTTCACTGAGTTCAAAGAGTTCAGTTCCCTGCTTGATAGAGATACTGCATTTTTGTTATTACTTGTTACTGTGAAGGGCAACACATTCAAAATTTCTGCAGTTTTGATACATTTGTTTTTTTGGATTTGCCACAACTCAGCTACTGTGCTGTAATCCTGTGTGGGTGGCACAACAAATTCATGGTATGGGCATCAAAAAAAGCTTAAGATGATATCAACTTAATTCTCTGACATGTTGGAAACTAAGCACATTTATTGGTATTGTTTAATTTTTGTTGAGTACGGATCTTCATAGTGCAACATGTGTTAGTTTAGCTTAGTACAAGGGAACGTTTTAAAAACTGTAGCTGCAGGTGAAGCCTACAGTCTTTTTTTCTGTTAATTTTTTGGAGTCATCCACCTCAGATTTTTCTTAACCCCAGATTAAATTATCGGCATCAAACACGTATCGGTAAATTGAAGATGTGCGTCCAGCTGCAGTGTGTGAGGAGGAGTGTGTGCAGCTTCCTCTGTAGACAAAACCCAAACAGAAAAACACGATCTGTGCCAGGATCGTCCTCCCTGAAAGACACAAGTGACTTTGAGCAGTTTTCTTCCAGCTGTGCCAAGCCCCACTAAGAATAGACTGATGCTAATGTCTGCCTGCTATCACACAATGAGCTCATTTAGTGTGATATAAGAGCAGGAGTCAGACAGGCCGGATTTAACCGTGATACTGTGTTTACTGTAAAACCTCTGCTGACTTATTTTTACACTTTCACATTTAAGCCCAGCATGATTTAGTTTGAGCTCTCATCCTCTAAATCAGGATTAAGTTTACAGGTACTTTTTGGGCACATGTGGTGTTTTGGGTCTCGCATCAAAGCTTTATCATCGAGCAATTGTGTTTGCATCTTTGAGGCTTTGATACAAACTTTCTCTTTTTCTTTCTTCTGCATTATTTTCACTTGTCCTTCTTTTTCCTGTTTTTTAAAATTTGTTCTCCTTTCCCCCCCAGTCGTGGTAGAAGTTTTGATAAAGTTTGGCCTTTAAACGTCGCCATGTTGGTTTTTTGGAGCTAGAAGTGACCATATTTGGATATGAAGGGAGGAGTTAGGAGGAGGGTCTGACCTTTGAACCCAAGGACACTGACCAATATATATAAGACTTATGTGAGTGAACCACCGGTAAATCCCTGGAGATCAGACCTATCAACCAAACTAACCACACCCCTAAATCTTCCTAGTTTTGAAGCCTGATATCTACTTAATGATATTTTTTCAGTCAACCAGATCACTGATAAGAACTAACTTTAGCTAATGACATCAGAATGACAGTGGGACAATGGACTGATTAAAAATGATATTTTTGACTTGTCCTGGGACTGCAGGTGGAAATTAGCATGTTTGCTATAACCTGGTGCATGGCATATTTTCTTTCTTAGATTAATGTCTTTTGTGCATTGTCCCTGATCAAATAAATAAACTAAACTAAACTAAGTCCACTGGAGTTGTTTGGAGCTAGTAGCCATCGATGGTATTGCACTTTTTTGCACCTCTGCATTAGCCTCATTTTTGAGCCCTTGTTGCTGCGTCCATTTCTATTCACTAGCATGGCTGTAAATTATCACCAAGTTAAGATGTCACTTAAATTATATGGACCAGACCTCCTATGTGCTTCGATTCATTGTTTAAGGTCTTGTTTTTTTTTTTTCCCAGACCACAATCCCACTAATGTGGATAGATAAATAAATCCACTGTTAGATAAATGTGTAACAATAAAGCTGGAGTCTGAGAATTATTTTGTCAAAATGCTATTTCCAAGGTCAAAAAAAAAACCTTCAATCTGTACTGAAGTGGTCAAAAATTTTCAGTTTGTGTTTGAAGAGCAGTTTTAATAACACCTATGTTCGGTATACACCTGGTTATCTAGCGTGTTTTCATTTTCTGTCGTGGTGAATCTGAACATACTTCTCAGTTTATACTCTTGATATCGCTGTGTAATCCTCTGGCCTTTCTATTCTTAACAGCTGCTGCTCAAAGTCTAAAATTTAGTTTGTCTTGAAATCGGTATGTCAGGGGGTTTAGTCAAACAAACGATAAAATCTGAGGAAACTGCGCTAAAGAGGTAACACAGTGGGAGGAGAAGCACCAACAGGGACAAAGAGAGAGGTTTGCCCTTGTTAATGTGACAGTAAATATTGGTTTCAGTCAGGTCAGCTCCTGCAGACTGTTTGAGTTTCTCCTTTTCTCTGAGCTGGGCTCAAATGAAGAAGGGGGAGGAGAGGAAGGAAAGAGGGAGTGGAGGAGGTCTTCAGAGGAGGAATAAGGTCAAACGGTCCATCTTTGTATTGTGTTTTTATATATATATATACATTTTACAGGTGCTTCTGTGAGGGCTGCTCAGAAAAAGCACTAATCCACATGTCTTCATCCTGAAGTGAAGCACTTGAAATAACCAGCAGGGTTCACATTTATCTTCCATGCAGGTGTTCATATCTGAATCACATAGTTTCAGGGATTTATTTTAATCCAAAGCAACAAGTTTTAGTTTCTGCTCAGGATCTCAACAGTGTTGTCTCAGGGATTAAACCATGTGTGTGTGTTTCTGGCTACTGCAGTTTTACTGGGGTTTCAGACCAAATAGGTTGATTCGGATGTGTGTAAAATGGTAAGAAATGGCAATTTTGTGACCTGCAGTTTGTTTTTACTCTTTTCTCTACTATTGAAATTATATCCTGTATCGTATAAGTGCATAAGAATAATACCTTTATTTATATAAAACATTTTTCCAAACAAAGTCACAAAAGGCTTTGCAGGCATAAAGTAATATAATTAGTGTTTGATGGTATTTTGTTGCAACTTTAGGTTTATAAGATAAGGAGAAAAATCCCTGCTGCATAATTCCTAAACACATTTCCAAGAGCTGACGAGTTTCAGCCACATTTTCACATTGATGTTCCCGATTTAAGTTGAATGCATTTGTACATGACCATATATTTCCAGGAGATGTTGTAGTTTTATACAATAAAACAAAATATATTCATCCTCCATCTCGATGTGTGACTCGTAAACCACAAATGATTTCCCCAGTGTTCAGTAGATATTCTTTATGTGTAATCTTGCACACATTTATTCGGCTAATGTTGTAGTGCATGGCCATGTTGAACAAAAGAGGCATTTTTAATACAGTTCTGTTGTTGGTTTGAATGTGGCCTCAGATTTATGGAAGAAGAAGAGGAGGAAGAAAAGGAGGAAGAGGGCAAACAGCAGGGAATGTTTTCCCATAGTTAAGTCATAAAATGGTGAATGGGAGTGGAGCAGAGGTGTGGGTATGTGTGTGTGTGTGTGTGTGTGGTATGGGGTTCTGTTTGTTTGACACACATACACACTCACAGGGGAGGAGGGTAAGGCAGGGTGTGTGTTCACATTGATTGGCAGCGAGCAGACTTTTCTAATTGTTTCACGGTGCCAGAATCACAACATTGAGACTTTCAGACCTTCCAGCAACTGACTGGAGATACTGCTGAGTCACAGATCAGTACAACACTGCAAGCATAAGCATTCAATTCAGCAAGCTGCATCACTTAATAAAGTCAGAAACAAAACTGAGATTAATGAGACTTTGTGTTCTCACCCCTGAATGTGTTTCCACTTCAACAGGCAGCCGACAGTGTTAAAATGAAGCTGAGTCAGAGTTTAAACTGTGACCGATCGTGATGTGCTTCACGGGGCAGAGTCCACATTTAAAACCCCATCACACTGGGAAACTATGGCGACGACCTGAAAGAGAGAGGGGCGTTTGTTGTTGGGATAAAGAAGGAGACGTTATGAGTGTGTTTCCAGTCATTTCAGAGCGCTGCACTTGTTCCTCTCCGTAAATCTCCAACCCGGGATTTCGGACAAATTAATGACACACCAGCAGCTGCTGGCGGGGATTGAACTCGTGACCCCCGTGAACATCAGCAGGCACCATTCACTGCCCGGGTCACTGTGCCATCAAAGCAGACAAAGGTACAGAAAGACGTTTGGACCCGCAGACAGACGGAGAGGAGGTGTTTATTGGGGACTGAGGAAAACAAGCTGAGAGCTGCAGCAACTGTGACTGGTTCCATTAAAGCCAACAGCTGGGGAGCCTCAGCACGCCCAGTCACCAGTAACAACCAGCCTCACATGTAACACATACTGGGAATATCTGGCGTGGCGGAGGAGACTTCTGTCTGTCAGTATGATGGACATCGTACACACCAAAAAGAAAAGCAGGGCTGGTAATTAGTGAGCCCTACGATACTAATCATTTTGATCTATTCACACAGATTTAACTTAAATTATCAATAATCCCAAATAATTTTCTAGAGTGATTTTCTGCTTTAGTTGTTGTGTTTAAATACTCTACTACTTTTAAATGACATCATAAGGCAAGCATTTATGTTTAGTTTATCCACAAGGGAAATGGCCTTTATTTGTTCTCGTCAACTTCCGACCATTAAAGCTTTTGATCGGGTTCTGTTTTTTACTTGAGGACGTCTGTTTCTTGAAGACAAATTGTTCCCTCCGAGGTCTTTTTCCATCATAAAAACTCAGCTAGCTTTACCATTTTTGTTCTGTTATATTGCAAAATTGTTTTTAGGACAACAAGACCACCCCATTCTTAATCCCAGGGCTCTGATTGGCTCTCCAGCTGGTGGAAATAGCTACCAGTGTTCACAACATCACCACACAAGTTCAAATTATTGAACCAATTGTA
>OOFC01013741.1:0-13645 GCA_900323345.1 Pseudochromis fuscus | reverse complement strand
TTTTTATTTCAACACACCCTGCAGTTTACGAGAAGAAAGAAAATAACACAACAAGATGTAAAAAATAAATTATTGATGCCAGTTTTAAGAAATCAAGATGGTTACTGCAAAATGACAGGAGTCAGTAGTGTGTATGACTCCCATGTGCTTCAGTGCTTGCAGCCCATGCTTTGAACCAGGACCTAGGACCTGGACCAGCTGTGGCCTGTTCTGTGGATGAGGACTCCTCTCTGCTGAGGTAGTGCTGCCGATGGGGTTGACTTCTGGGGAATATTCAAACCATTGCAAGACATTTACCGCTTGTTCTGCAGATATGCCATCGTGACGCATGCAGAGTGTGGCCGAGCATAATTCAGCCCAGTACAGGTAAAACCTGCAGGTAAGACGTATAGGTAACAGTGCAAAGGTCGGTGTGTTTGCTGTAGTCCTGTAACCATAGAGACATCCTATAGGGGCACAGGGAGGACACAGTCCGAGCTCCGAGCAGGAGACAGACTGCAGCCGCTCACTGATAACAATGTGGATAAAACAGTCATTCATTGGACAGAGGTGTCTTCAGGGTGAATTCTGGAGAATTTTTCTGGATTTAAATGTTATTAATGAGTTTCCTTAAATAGATTTCAGAGAACATTGTTTTTTTAAAAAAAACAAAAAACTCTTATTATTTTTATGTGCCTCTTTTTCTTACATTTTCTGTTTCCGTGATCACGCTCATCAGGACTATTGAGCCCTTATAAAACTCTTCCTGCAATTAGATAATAAGGAATAAGAAAATGAGTGAAACTTAAAAGAACAGAATAATGTTGAAATGTGTTTATTAAATAATGGACTCATTTTTTATTTACCCATAATATCAACAGCACTATAAAAAAGAACAAGGTCTATATGAAGGAGGTCAACAAAAGAGAACTATGCTCAAAATGCAACAAGAAAAACAAGGTGTGAACAAAACAACCTGACCTGACATAATGACACAGGAGGGGAACATACTGTACATTGTGGCTTGGCCAAACCAAATGACACACAGGAGGAAACAGAATGGACACCTCATTTGAACTAATAAACAAACAATTGTAACTAAACCTAAATTTCCCCTAAACCAAGGCGGGTCACAGGATTTGACCTCAGCCTCCCTCAGCCACACCTCATGCCTCATCAGACACGCTGACTCACACAGAGACTGATTAAAGACAGTGTGTCTGCTCATATTTCACATTAAAAACACAGTTAAAAAATGAAGGGTTTCTGTCTGTTGATAGTTCACTGCCAGTATTGAGCTTTTATTGTGAAACAGATCAAGTGTCACGTTCATATTAACAGGGTACCTGCAGTAAAATGTTTTAATCCTTGAACAGAGCATCATACTGGGTCAAATCAAACCAGCCTGTAGTTAGTTAAATATGTCAAATAAGGGTGAATTATAAATGCAGACTCCAGACCGAACAGTCCTCACAACAGCCTGTCTTCTTTGGACTCATGTCATCCAGCCATTTGGCTGCCTTGCAGTTTTCACTCAGATCAAGGCCCCAACTTCAAGTCAAGGTTGATTAGAGAACTCTGTCAAGCCCATGGCTGCCAAAAAAGCTGTACCACTCGCAAACATCTGATGTGAGAGGTTCACTAACACTCTTCTGAACCTTCTTGGCAACACTGGAAGTTGAGAAACAGAAAAGATGGTTGGAGTATCTGCTGGTCCAAGCAGATAATAGCACTGTTCATGGTTCCACATATGCACCAGCCTTCCTCATGTTTGACTGAGAATCCATGTAGACGTGCTCACAAGATCTGTAAGAAAGGCAAAGCAAGTTTATTAATTGAGCACTATTCATAAATAAAGCAATTCAAAGTGCTGTAAAAATGAGGATTAGGAGGATCTATTAAAAGAATATCTTATCTTATTACATTGATAAAAAAGGAATGTGACACATCCTTTGCTCAAGGTGAAACTGACCTGTTCAGTAAAACTCAAGCCTGGACTTAAAAAATATTAATAACAAAATTACCCTGTTTATAAACAGAAATTAACAAAAATGACCCAGGAAGGATGAGGAGCCCCAAATGTAATGGCATATTATTATCAGCCGGTTCCAAATATAGCAAATGTAGCCCTATTGTATTAATTGTGAATGTGGATTACACTAATTAAGCAGAAGAAGCTTCATTCTGAATAAAAATACTTTGTTATTGAATTTTTTCCCCATATTTTTACATTTTAAAACTGGTCAATTCGACACAGAACACAACAGAAGGGTTAATACATTTTAATACTGATTTGGAGACACTGAGTGACACAATATGTGAGCTACTGTAAAAATACCATGAATTATTATTTCACTAATATAATCAACCACAGACTGTATACATAAATGTCTATATACAGTCTATACTCGCAACACGGGCATTAAAACATTAATATAAACTTATTCTTAACGCAACGATATATGTTGTTTCCAATAGAAACTCAGCCTGCAGACCAGCGTCTCTTTCTCTCGCGAGATTAGAGGTTGCTAGGCAACCAATGACAACAGCTCCGTCACTTGCTGAAAACTCCAATACTACTTAGTATCAGCTGGAATTATCGTTGAATTCAGACACATATAATGGAGGTGAGTTGGGCAGGTATCTAATAAGCGTAGCATAGACACAGACAGAGTAATATACATATAATATATCGCTGGTTTCAGGTTTCTGTCAGCAAAAAGTCCTCAAAATGTAGCTAATCAGAAGTTAGCCTGCATGGACTGTCATCTGTTAGCATGTTTAAAGAGTTAAATATTTCGTACAAACTTTATATTTTAGGGCATGTAAGCTAAATAATTTCAGATGTGATACCTTTTACATGCGATACCTGTGTTAATGACATTCTGGAAGAAATAAATGATATGTGAAAATAATGAATAATATAAATTATGTGATGTTTATCTTATAATGTTTAATTATGCCTGTGTCAGGAGCTAGACCGTGATGGAGAATGTCTTATTGTTTAACATATGCTTGTTGTACTGTACTCTTTGCTGTAATATTTTTTACCTACATCTCAACCCCATACAACACAGGTGTCAAACTCGTGCCATGGAGGGCCTAGACCCTGCAGGTTTTCTTTCCAACTGGCTCACCAGTGGCTGATCTCGCTGATTAGCTCCTTTCCTCAAACTGGAGGAGGTGCTGATCATTAAAATCACCTGCCTTAGGAGCCGGCTAGAAAGAAAACCTGCAGGGTCTCGGCCCGCCTTGGCATGAGTTTGACACCCCTGCCATACAATATATTTTATATTAAGGTAACATGTCATAAAGCCTGAGTTTGCCGCATGAACATAAAACCAAGAGAAAAACAAAACAATACACATGAACGTGCTCCTTCAGATTTTTTTTTAAACCTAATCTCGAAAGAAGTATTTTAATTGGTATAAACACAAATGTCACAGATTTTAAGAGGGAAAACAAATGCTAGAATTAGCTTGAACCTCCTCCACTTTACTTTTCTGTTAAGTCTAGGCCCTTAAGATAATTTATGAAAGGTGTCCATATCATCTCAAATTTATGTGGTTTAACCTGTAATATATATGTTATTCTTTCTAATGGGAGGCTTGATAAACTCTGTCTAATCCACTGAATAGTGGGCTTTGAATGTTTTTTTCATAAGGGTGCAATACTTACAAATACTAATACAATTTTATGGCATTAAGCAAGCAAATGTTTATAAATGTTATTTCATTTTTTTTTTACTGTGGATATAGACCCTGTTGAAAGAGCTAGAGGTCCAGTAATATTTGTCCTCAGTTATAACTCGTACCTCTTACGAAAGGCAATTAAATAATGTTACTTTAGTGTCTATACATTTTGTCTATATATCAGATTTTTTTTCATTAATTTTATTTAATTCTGCAGGCATCACATGACCTCATTAACCATTTGTACTGCATGATTTTAGGCCTGTATTTATAGACATGGCATGAACTTCAGCCCAAGCTGTTTTCCAAACTTCCTCTGAAATCTCCAAATCTAAACTTTCTTTCTAGGTACTGTTTTTACTGTTCTTTGTTTGTTATCAGAGAGAAATGATCACTGTGTCCTCTGAGTGGTTTGGTTTAATCAGCTGAAAGTTATAGTTACTGATGTGTGGGATGTCAAAATAAATTGAAGACAATGGGCACTTAGCAGAGTGTTGTTGTAGATTCTGCCTTTTCACCAGGACAGGAGCCATGCCTCTGCTACACTCATTCTCACTCACAAATACTTGTTTACTTGCAGTCTGTGACTCTGTTGTCTTTCTAGGAGACTGGACCCCCAGGAGAAGACTCTTTTGAGTCCTTGGAGGAGTTCCAGATGGTCCTGAGTGAGCTGGTTGGGGACAAGAACATGGACAAGATCCGGGTGGAGTACGAGAAGCTCCTCCATGCTCTGAAGAAGTCAAGAGAGAATGAGAAGAGGCTGATGTCTAAATGCAGGGAGCTCAATGCAGAAATTGTGTCGACTTCAACTAAAGTGGCAGCTGCCCTGAAAATGTCCCAAGAAGATGAGACAACAATCACGTCACTGAAGAGGGTACGATGTCAGATGCCACACCATAGCTTAGCATGTGCCATTCATTTATTTGTCTGGCTGTGGCCTGAATTTGCCATTATTAGGAGATTTTACTCAACTTTTCTTCCTTGCACTGTAGGAGCTGGATAAAGCTTGGAAAATGGTTGATGCTGCTCAAGATAAAGGGAAGAAGGACAAAGAGACCATTAGGATTTTAAAAGAAGATGTTTCCAACCTAACAAAAACAGCAGAACAGCAATCTGGTTTCTCCATGAACCAAGAACAGAGGTGCATGAGTCGTCTTTCTTTGTCTTCCTAATGCTCTCCACTCTTTACACTGTGCATACTGCAGGTTGAGTGGATGAGAACAAATGTTTGTTTATCTTTCAGTGAGCTGCTGAAAATGAATGAAGAATTAACCAAAGAGAGAAACCAGCTGCTGACAACAGTGGAGGGTCTGAGAGAACAACTAAACAAGGCTAACACAACCCAGCAGGAGATAGAGGCTCAGAGAGAGCGCGCCTTAGAGAATATTTCTCAGGTGAACATGGGACAACTTAAAGAAAATCACTGCATCCTGTGTGGCATTTAGTCACTCAACATTTTATATTTAACTTCTATTTGCAACCAAAAAACAATTCACATGAGCATAAACATTACAGTTACCCTAAAGAAGTACAAATGTAGTCTATTCCACTCATGTAGAATTCACTTGTTTTAGCAGCCGTTACTGTATTTAGCTCAAAAACTGACTGAGATACTGACAAGTATAATGAAATTGAAATGTTTCATTGCATGTCTAAGCTCCAGCAGGAGCTTCAGGTACAGCAGAATGAAATTTCCAGAGAGATGAGGCTGAAGGAGAAGCTGGACAAGGAGGTAAAGCAGCTGCACATAGACATGGAGACCAAGCTGGGCGACATTAAAGCTCTGAATCTGCACGCCCAAAAGACCAAAGAGGAGCAGCAGAGACTGGAGCAACAGCTGAAAGAGCTGAAGGCAAGGAAGGAAGGCATAATCTCTGTGGTGTATTATTGAAAAAAAAAAAAAACAAAGGCCATTATATTCACTATCCCAGTTGAACATATAAAATAATTTTCTTTGACCAAAACAAAAATGTTAAAAACACTATATACTACATTGTTGGTGGTTAACCATCACATTGTGAGATTCTGTTACTGTGAAGCAAATCCATATAATTTCCTCATACACCACGATCCCTCTCTGACTGTGACAGATCATGAATGAACGATCCACAAAGGATCTGGAGCAGATGCAGGTGAAGAACACCAAGTTGCAGCAGGAGTGTGAGCAGCTGTCTTCAGCCAAAGAACATCTCTCCCTGGAAAATCAACAGACTGCAAATGAGTTAAAGGTGTACAGTCGTCCATCAACTGACACACCTACCTGAGCTGACACACTGTATGTCTGTGTTTGTGTGCATGTCATGTTGTAGATCTGAACGGACCTGATCTATATTTGTGGAGGATAAATCATAGACGATGTCCCTTATGGAGCCACAAGGGGGCACTGTTAAGACAGAGTCGTCATAATGTGGTCAGACAAACTAGTAACGTGTGTGTCAGTACATTGTGGCTGCAAAATAAGAAGTTATTCTCTCTCCTTTATGGAAACTCTTTCCTACACTCCCACCTGTCAGATGAGAGAAGAGGAGGTGGGTCAGATGCGTCAAGAAGTTGCCAAACAAGCAAAGATGAGAGAAGCCATCCAGAAGAAGTTCCACCTGATTGAGGATCAGAAAGCTGAGGTGGACGTGCAAAAGGAGACGCTGAAAGCTCAGATCGCTGGTCTAGAGAAAGGTGATGGTGCTTTGTGGTCTCAGTCCCCTGAAAACATTTGGTCCCTGTGAGTTTAAAAGTGAGGTTAAGAGACAGATGATGAAACAAACTTTTAATTTGCATCCCAAGTAACAGGTGAAGATGAGAGCAAGTTATCAAAATAAAATGAGCTCTTTATAACCAGGGGAAGAAATGTAATGAAATGTACAGCAGGTGCAGGTGAATATTGTCATATATTGTTATGAGACTGTTCCAATGATGTGAGTGGATTCTTTAACTTGAATGTGTCATAAACCTGAAGAGTAGCTTTGCATCATGCAGTAAATGCATTTGTTTCCCCATTTTCACCCCCACTCCATGCCCCATCTCACTCCACCACCCCCACAGATGTACACAAAAAGAAAAATCACACTTTTGACTCTGGACTAATGTATGTATGACACCTACAGCTCCATCCACACAGAGACCATAAATACTTCATTTTCTTCATGCCTGAGTATGTATATGCATTCAGTCATGCATGACATGTACACAACACAACATCCACAACAATCTGCTCGTGTATACACATACACCCATAGATTTACAATGACTGTGGAAAAAACAAACAAGAGAGACTGTTTTTGCATGCATACACTCATGGTGGTTGTGTGTACGTGGTAGGTCATTTTTGCCTTTCTCACACACACACACACACACACACACACACACACATACACCAATGGCTACAGCAGTGGATAAAACATTTATTTGTAATATTATTGCAGTAATTTGAAAATTAGACACCAGTAGTATTTAGTCTGCCATGAAAACCCAGACAAGCAGAGTATGAGTGTGAATTTGTAGAATTGAAATTAAAGGAGTTTTTTTTTGGTTGGTTCATATTGTTGGTTGATGCAATATTGGCCAATGAGTGAAAAAATGAAATTGTTATTAATGTGAAATGTTTGTTTCTGCCACTGAATGTGATGATTGTAGTGATATATGTCATATATCTATTCTGGCATCAACAATCAAACACAGAAAGACAGTACTAGTACTGTATAATACTTTATTCAGACTGTAATACATGAGGCCTGATAAATGATTTGAGATAACACAGTGGCCCATTCATAGACGGGAATTAGTCAATACTGAGGTTAGACCATGACTACAAATTAACTCCATCTATTTCCAGGTCTTGAATCTTCTCAGAAGCAAGGAGAAGTTGACAAGAAAGCGATCAAAGAGCTGATCCGAGAGAGAGACATCCTAAATAAGGTACCTGCTCCCTCTTCTTCATCACCAACCTCTTTGTTGTAAACCACGATCCCTGCCTACCAGTTAACCGGTGTTATATAAAATTCAAAGCAGGCAAGAAAATCACTGACCACTTGGTGAAATTCGATGTGACATGGAGTTATACCGGAAGTAGTTTTAGGTTTTATACACGAGCGGTAATTCAACAAGACATTAGCTGAAGCTAACGTGAAGCACACGTTAGCTTCAGCTAACCCGTCCTGTTATGAGTTGCATTCAGCATGTGTAAGCACTGTGTGGAATAAGCAGGTATAGAAAATGGATGGATGGATGGATCTGTAAGCACTGTCATTGTGTGCGTTTTGTACGTTGTTTACGTATCCTGCACCAAGTCATCCGCTTTCCGTTTGATCTTTGAATTTCTCTACTTCAGACAAATTGACTGACACAGTTTCTAAGCAGATTGCAGTTGTTTTGGTGAAAGTGTTTGATAAATACATTAAGTATATACAGGGTGTCATAAAGTCCAGTTAACAGTACCTCTTTCATCAACTGAGTACCTGACATACACAAATGCAATGTGATTAAACACTGATAACGACTGAGTACATAGAACATATGTGATTAAGATATCATATCAATTGTCTTTGTAAAATACTTTTTTCAATTGTACAATTGTAAAGAGACTTTATGGACACCTTGTATATTCTTTTCTGTTCTTGTCTGTTTGCTCATACTAAATAAAACTATTTAGAAAAAAAATAAATGATGGTTAATCATGATTAATTTAAATTAATCCGCAGCAACCCCGTGATTAATCTAATTAGAAATTTTAATCATTTTACAGCACTACTTATAATGCATAATGTGAACATGTATAGACACTTTATTATACATTCATACTGTCCTTTAAAAGCATCAATCTCGTGCACTTTGAGAGGAAAAATCAAGCAGAGTTAAATAGAAAATATCCAAAATTTTCATTAAGGATCCATGCCCCCAGACTCCCCTAGGGGGGTTGTATCCTTCTCACCTTTTTCAACTCTGACCCATTTTCATGCCTGATTCAAAGCCAGAATTAACATATACAAGTTGGGTAAAACCTTTACTAAAAGTAACATGTCTAAACATCAAAGTATAATAAACACATGTTCAGTGTGTTTGGCAGTGGGAGTGACACAGGGGTTTTCAAACATGTTGGAGTAAAGTCTGAAATTTGTGTAAAACATTTGAGTTAAACATGTAGAACAGGCTGAGTGTTTTTGTCTGCATATGGTTTTTGTTGTCACCAGAGTGTACCCAAGCTTTTGACTGGTAGTGTGTTTTACTGTGTTTCTGTGGTTTCCCCTTCATCAGAACATCATCAAAGCTGTGCAGTCGACTGAGACACAGCAGGACCTCGTGAAACTCTTCGAGCAAGATAAAAACACCTTGGGGCATGAGATCAGTGGTTACCGCCAGGAGGCCCAGAAGCAGCGCAAGATCATCCAGCAACTGGAGAAAGAACGTGACTGCTACATCAACAAGACCAGCAGCCTCATGCAGAGGGCACGTTACGCATAGGACACTGCATTAAACTGTTTAGGTTCATTTTAATATTAGAGCATCTTTTTTTTTTCTCATCAACTTTGATCTGACAGTATGGGACTTCACTTCCACAGGTGCAACAGAAAATGGATGATGTGGAAGTTAGAGAGATGGAGATATTTGATTGGAGGAAGAAGGTCACTGAGGCAGAGTGCAAACTCAAACAGCAAGACAACTTGCTGGAGACGGTGATCTCTGAAAGGAACCTCTACAGCAAAAACCTCATCGAGTCTCAGGTGAGAGACTTGTTCATGTCACCCTCAGCAGATTTCACCAGTCAGCTGTGTTTCTTATTAAAGATTTCTATTGAACATATGTGGTTTTCCATAGACTGTACATAGAAATGGATGCAGCAAGTGGGTGTTTAAAGTGAAGTGCCAAAAAGTGCAATAACACTGGTGACCACTGGAGGCCAACTCCAAAAAACTCTGGCTCCAACTGACTTAAATTCAATTCAGTTTGGAAATTGGTTCATATGTTGTAATTGTTTTCTTTGGCTGAGCAACTTTTTCACATTTTCTTTCAGCTTTTTGACCACTGGTTGTACTTGTATATTATATATTTTAGGTGTTTTCTTTTGATCTTTCAGATGTTTCCTCTTTCCTCTCTGCATTAGGAAGAGATTGCAGAGATGAAAACGAAGATGAGTACCATGAGCAAGCAGGTCATCCGGCTGAGAGATGAAATCAGTGGGAAGGAGCAGGCCATCGCCAAAGATCAGCAGGAGCACAGACGCTTAGAGAAAGACAACGAGGCCTGCAAGGTACTGAAATTACTACCTGAAATCTACCTGAGTGGTTTGTCACAGAGTCTGACTCTGTTCTTTCTGCTCTATTCTCTGTCATTGTCTTGCCCTGTTTGATGCTTTTAATGTGAAGCCTATTGTAACTTATCTACAGGGGGAACTGCAGCTGATGAAGCAGCAGCTGGAAGAAACAAAGCAGAACGTTGACAGTCAGAGAGCAGAGCAGCAAAAACTGCAGAAGATCATAGCCGACGCTGATGCCGAGCAGATCCAACAGAAGAAACAACTGGAGCAGGTAAAGAAGCAGAAGAAGGGAGGAGATAGACACTGACAGAGACCAGTGTCTGATTATTTGTTCCTCTCTCCAGGTGATCAGAGAGCGGGACGCCTTGGGAAAACAGCTGCTGCATCGAAACGATGAACGTGCACTGCTGTACGAGAAGATCAGGATCCAGCAGTCCATCCTGAGTAAGGGGGACTTCCACTACAGCCAGAGGATGGAGGACATACATCTGCTCAAGCTGGAGATTAAGAAGCTCAGACGAAAGAAGAGCATCCTCGAGAAGACTCTGCCCAACACAGAAGACCTGAGGTAAAGGACGGCATGTGTGGCTTGATCTGGATGAAAAGTGTAGTGGAGAAGGGCAGGATACAAGAGAGCAGAGTGCAAGATGCAAAGAGAAAGAGATGACCCACTAAGAGTAACAGGAACCTAATAAACTATCTTCTATTACAAATTTTCTGTCCAGAGAGTGGATTGTTTTGGACTGATGAATCTTGGGGTGAAGTAGTCTGCTGTTCTTGCTAGTATTTTCATATGTCTCTGGTTTTCTGATGGGATCTATGAACCAAATATAGTGTGATAACTATTGTAATTCTGTTAATGTGAGATGCTGTGTTGCAGGCAAGAGCTGTTACACCTGCAGAGGCAGCTGCTCAGAGAGAAAAAGAGGAACAGCGTCCTCGAGGAGCAGCTGAAGCCCATAAATATTCACCGCTGGAGGCGGCTGGAGGTGAAGGGTTTGTCCACCAGTGGCTGTGTTGGTCAGCTTGAAACCTTCACAGCTCTACTTTCTGTGAACTAGTAAACCAGTGTTTCCCAACCCTGGTCCTCGGGGAACACTATCCTGCATGTTTTAGATGTGTCCCTTCTGCAGAGCTTGATGATGAGCTGATCATTTGAATCAGGTGTGTTGGAAGAGGGAAACATCTAAAACATGCAGGATAGTGTTCCCCGAGGACCAGGGTTGGGAAACACTGTACTAAACCATAATATTCAAAGGGGAATGGGTCAGACTATGAGTTTTGTGTAAATGCCTCTCTCCTGCAGGGCAGTGACCCTGGCAGATACGAGCTCATCCAGAAGGTTCAGCACTTACAGAAGCGACTGATCACCAAGACCCAAGACCTGGAGGAACGAGAACTCTTATTACAGGTGAACACTCTCACATGCACAGTAGGGCTCGTCAATATTCAATATTTGCATATCTGTTCGAATGTGGGGTGAAAAGTTTGTTTTCAAACTGTAATGATTTTTCTGGACTGTCTCTCTATAAGTGCATCCGACCATTTGAAGTAGTTTCTGTGGCATTTATTGTCTATCATGTTGCATCAGGTGCATGTATTTGATAGAATGGTGCAGAACCGTATCTGAACTGCTCAGGATATTTGATTTTACTGCAAGTCATGGAGGGACATTTGAATTTTGTTCAGACTTTTTTGGATAACTGACCACCCTAATGCACACATACTTTGTTCTCCTCTGATTTCTCCACCAAAGGAAAAGGAGAAGCTGTACGTGGAGCTGAAGCACATTCTGGCCCGGCAGCCTGGTCCAGAGGCAGCCGAGCAGCTCCAGCAGTGCCAGTGGACCCTCAGAGACAGGACTAAAAGACTCAAGGTCTTCAAGTCCAACAATTCTTCTCATTCTTTTTTGTCTTTCTCATCCTATAGTGTTGCTGTGTATTTGTATGTGGTGGTGTGTAGTTTTTAGCTGAGCTGCAGAGGAGAGAGGCAGTAGCTGAGGATCAGAGATTAAAACGTCCAATTCAGATACACGTGCTCATGGATCAATCTTAATACCTGTTTTTTGACTAGATTATTATTATTTTTGTTGGCATTTGATCAGGCTTTAACAGCAGAGCTGAGGATGCTCGAATCCAAGATGAATGAATACAAATGTGAGAATCAATGGTTGGCCAACGAGCTAGCAAACATTAAGAAGAAGTACCTCAGTGAGAAAAAGCTCCACAGGTGAGAGTTTATCTTTATCCCTGCTACATAATATGCAGGAGTGATAGTTTTGTTCCCTGCCTGATGACCTGGACCGCTGTGTCTCTCCTTAGTGAGCAGAGGACCAAGACCAAGGTGGAGCAGCCAGGACAGCTGCCACAGCTGATCAGCAAACCTCACTTCACTGGAGGAGGCTTCAGGATTGACCACCCTGTGAGAAGATAACAGAATACCTTCAGTCCATCAATCCACACACTGTTCATGGCTTCTTTCAAAAACACAGATACAAGATGTTGCTATTTCTACTGATTAGAGTATGTATAGAGAATATGAAAACATCGATCTTTGAAACTTGCATCATAAAGCACTCGGAGAGCGCAGACCTCCGCCAAGCACAACATTTCCTTCCATATTGTGACTTCCACCAGAGATATTTTATTTATATTCTGGATCATATTTTACTAAATTATTCCTTTATCCGGATCAATCTTTGATATATTGTAGACCATGTTAGAAACTTGTCCGGTATTTTTTTTCTAAGTGTCTTGACCATTTTTGGTGGAGTCATATGCATAAATGTCACATATGGTCCTATCTCCCAATGTTAAAGAATCCTTCAAAACATTCCTTGATCCAGACGGTGATCCGGATCACTTCCAAAATCTAATAATTTGTTTCTTATCCCCATCTGGACAATCCCTGAAAATGTCATCAAAATCCATCTGTAACTTTTAGAGTTATTTTGGAAACCAACAGACAAACAGACAAACCCCAGTAAAAACATAACCTCCTTGGCGGAGGTAATAAAGACTTTTTTCCATCTCTGCATCATTTGGGTCTAACCTCACTCCCAATAGCGTATTCCCAGAAAGCGTAACAATTATATCTCCAAACCTCAATTAGGGAATTTTTTGTGCAAAATACTGTTTGTATTGGTGATTCACATATTTCGCAGGGTGTCCAACCATTTGTCAGGAACACAATTAAAATCTCCCCCCACTAAAATATTATCAGTTGGGTATTGTGTTTGAAATTCTCTTATATCATATAAATGTTGTTCTTAGATCCTCCATTATTTCCATAATCCTTCATGAGGATCCATGTAGTTCCCTCAGTAGTCAAAACTATTATTTTGGCCCGATTGCTCTGTCCTCTTGACTCTTTACAGATTTAACTTGTTCAGGGTATTTTAGTTGTTTTGCCGGCGTACTGATTTTTATTGAATGAATGTTGATTTTTTCTTCAGATTTACTGTAAAATGTTTTTTCCAACAACTGCAAAATAAATAGTAAGTAAGTAAGTAAATTTTATTTATATAGCACCTTTCACAGACAGGGGTCACAAAGTGCTTCACAAAAGGCATAAAACAAGATTAAAAATACATATTAAAGATACAATAAAACAGACAGATATATGATGGTCATAATACCCCTACTCTACAGAGCTGGATATGCCTCCAGGAACAAGTGGGTTTTAAGGTGTCTCTTAAACACATCAACAGAGTCAAGCGAACGTAAGG
>OOFC01013738.1:0-20725 GCA_900323345.1 Pseudochromis fuscus | reverse complement strand
AGGGGAGCACATGGAAATTGACGGAGCAGATTAACACACCACACCTTGGGTTAATTTTAGCCTGCTGTTGATACTTTCTTTTGGGGAGAAAGGAAATTTCCACCAAGCGAGTCTTCTTCTAAGAATGCATTTTCATTTTTAGCAGTGTGTTTGCATTAATTTTTTTCCCCTGGCTGTCAACACGTTTTCTGGGTGGAAATATTGATCTGAATCTGTGCAGAGAGACACGGAGAACTAATTCAAAATTCCATCCACTTACCACGAAGGCTTTTTAACTCCAAAACTAGAAGTAATGTAGTGTTTTATGGCAGGTCATTTCCATTTGAAAGGTTCTCCTAATAATAATAATGAAATCCTCCTATACAGTAATGGAGTGTTGTTATCCTTGCTGCTCAGCCATCCTGCAAATGTTTGCCTTGCACCACAAAAGAATAACAGTGGTCCAGTCTCTTCTGCCCACAGGTTTCACTGTGGTAATTCCACACTGGTAACATGTCACCTCCGCTGCAAACCACAGGCTTTATATTTGAACCCTCGGTGCCCGTCGTGTATGACTGCTAACTAAATGGAAAGCTGTGGCTCATAATTTTTTGGGGGGGCCACCTACATAGTGTGTACATACCATCAGCTCAAATCACAGACCTGTGGAGGCTGTTTTTAATTACCTGTTTGATGAGACAGCATGGAAAGTGTTAGAGCGGGCATTTCTCAGGGCTCGGCTCGCCAGCCTGGAGAAACGGAGGCAGACAGGGGAGACACGTGAGCTCCTCCAGGATGTTTCAGGGGCACAAGATGTTTATATAGAGTAAAACACTGCCACACTTTGTACTTCTTTGTAGACCCACTGCTCATAGTTTTTAACTGGATTTGAGTTAAAAATGCACATATTTAATTATGTCATGTTTCCTATACTGTTCCAGTGTTTGAGTCACCTAAGCACATCAACAGCAAGATTTTTGGTTCATGTTAGCTTGTGTTTTGTCTTTGGTTAAAACTTGAAAGGAAATATTAATGGTGCATTTGTGCATGTGTGAGTATTTTGAAAGAAAGGATTGAAGATGAAGTTGGTGAGAGTTGGGAAATTGTCTCCTTGTACATTCAGATCCAGCATCACACTCACACATGCTGCCCAGATGCTGGAAGCTTCTCTGAGATCCACTGGAGTCTGAGGCAGGTTCTCTTCATACCTGGAGGGAAGTACAAAGGCTTCTTCCTGCAGCTGGCACAGAGGTCTGTGCACATCACCAGCAGAGCCAGTTTACAGCCTGCACACTGCTGCCAGCCTCACTAGGAGAACTCCCCTTTGTTGTACATTCCTCATAAATCCCATAATTCCTTCCAGAAATGCTACTATTGAAAGTTGCACCAGATAATCTGGAATGAAACTTTAGTTTTATCTGTTACATTTGATGCATTAGTAGAATGGAGGTTAATAAAGTGTTGGTGTCTTTCATGGTATGTCTAACAGGTCTAAATGCAGTTTCCAGTCCCTTGTACATGGACACTATAATTAATAAATGTATGAAGGTTATGAGAAGCAAAGAACATTAAAATAATTTTTCAGTGGTTTTTCCTAGTTACAGATTTTCCATGTTTAACTTCAGACTTCAGTTAACTAAAAATATGCATAAGCTTAAACTGTAAACTTGACTGGACTTTTTTGTTTGTTCATCTGGTTCCCAACAGTGAACTGTTTGGATAAACTTGGATGCTCTCTATTGCGTGTCTACTCTGATAGCCAAAAATTAGTATTCTCAGCCATTTTTCCTCATTAATGATTCAATAGTAATGAACAAAACAAGATTCTTCCATAATAAATATAATCTTCAAATGAAATATGTTCATAAATAATTTGATAATCAGTTAAAACCAAATAATAAGTAAAAGTTGGTACTAGTGTCAGCAAGTAATAAAAAATTAATAGTATGCATAATTGTATTTTTTTAGTCCCATATTGCATTATTGATTACATTATTGATCATACAATGTGCATTTATTGAGGCAACTGCATCAAAGCAAATTTATCTGAGTAGTTTCATCTACAAAATAATTCAATTTTCAAGCTCATATCTTTTGTGTGTCCATTTTTTTCATTTTTATCGAGGTATAAAACATACATCAAACAGTTGAACTTGAGGGCAGTTTGTCAGTTATCAGCTCTGGTGCGCCTGAAATCTTTCCTCATTATTTTCCTTATTAAAATGAAGTGTGTCAGAAATGTGACCTCCTCCTCTGCTCCCACCTCCTCTCAGCCCACACAGAGAGCTGGCCAAACATTCCTGCTCTAACGTACAGTAAATACAGTGGATGAGCTCTGTGCTATTGTTTCACAGAAGCTCAGATTCATTAACTTCACGCTTCTGTTTTCCTTTGTGTGTACGCTGCATTTTAATGCTTTACTATTCAGAAAAAGCTCTCTGGGCTCTCTGAGTGATTTTGATGGTAATGTATTATGATCTCCAGCTCTTCACACTTAAGCCATCTGTGTATGCATAAATGTATATATGCATTTATTTACCCCCACACACACAAACATGCACTACCCGGCATTGTGACACAGCTGAGTCCAACAGCTGGTGTCTGTCCTGGGGTGTGTGTTTGTGTGTTATGAGTGTTGAGGAGGGGGTTTGGCTGCTGGCAGGCTAACTGGCTTGAGATGGCAAGACAGCAGCAGTCTGGATTAAGGGATCAGTGCTGGTGTCAGACAAACATTGGATTAGTGTTGTAATCCCGCTCTTGTCGGTCCAAGCCTGAAACCTGAGACCGAGGCCTCTCCTCACTCTGCTTTCTCACACCTGCCGGGATTAAAACAGAAAGGGAGCCAGGTCTTGTTAACACCCCTGCCCTCTCGTCCTGTAATGAGACTGGTAATTGAGCGCACGACCATAACTTTTGCCCATGAATGCCAATCATGGCGCCCCAGGGGGCAGATATAGCAGGAGGAGGGAGACGAGCTGCAGTGTGTTGCATAATGCGTTCATACATTTTCGATGGCAGGTTTGTCATTTACCCTGGCATGGAGATAACGAGGTGTAAGCCTCAGACCACATGTCACGGATATTTGTGTTTGTGCTAATTTTGTGTTTGTGACATCGCATTTTTAAGCATGGATAATGTGCAGCGAGCGAGCCATCATCATAAAATAGACTTTAAGTCGCTCACATTATCACGCTGAATGGACATCTGTTCAGCAAAGATACTGACACTGGGAGGAATTTGGTCGTAAGCATCAGGAAATGGAAAAACAAGTGAAAACTGAAGAGTAAAGGTGAGCAAAAATCAATGGTTCATCAGTTCAGGGGAAACAAACAAACAAACAAACAAAAGTAGTTTTCAGGCCAAAGCAAATGCTGTAGCACAATGAAAAATAAGCCTGAGAAGTTTTTCCATAATCACATTTTAGTTTTATGCTTTAATTTCACAAGATGCATTTTTTTTGTTGTGAAAACCTCCATAATTTCATAAGATACTTTTCAGTTAACACACAAATCTAAGCAAAATTACAAACCACAGCTTCATTTTATGGTTATGTGTCACTATTTTTATCACTTTTTCAAAATATATTTAGAATATTAAAGTTGAATATAAAAAACTATTTTACAAAAATGAAAATTTCTGTATCAAAAAGGACATTTTATGGATATTTAAAGATATAGATTTTTATATTCTGATATCTTTCTCTAGAAGTGTGAACTCTTTCCTCACAGCAGGAAGAACAAGTTGAGCCAGTCTGTATAAAAAACAGTTTAAATGAATCTGATACTTTAAAAAATGGGAAAATTGATTTCAAACAGAACAGGACTAACATTTATCAAATGCTCATGTTGCTGAGCCGTAACCATTAGAACATCTGCTGCTTGCATCAGTTGGTTTTGCTCTTGAAAAACTGTAACCATAACAGTGTAAGCAAATCCTGTAAGCCTGCCAAGAGCCTGTCAGCTGCAGTCATACATTTTGTCTTCAAACTGCAGACTCATTAATTGTACAGTAATTAGACGTCTGTCATGACATGTGTAATAATCACTGATAGCCCCGTATGCTGTTCGAGTTATTTCTCAGGAGGAGTGGATGTTCTCGCTCAGGTCTAATGCTCGGTGTTTGCCGGCTGGCCTTTAGAGACGCCAAGCCACCGTCACATGTACTGCTCAGGGGTTTCTATGACATTTGCTTCAGCCTTCTCTCTTTTTTTTTTTTCCACGCTTTCTGAACTTTCTGACTTCAAAGGACGTCACTTTCCACTGATGCTGCCATATACAGTAGATCCCCAAAGCTGCCATCTTTTCCACAGAATAAACATCACTTAAATGCCCTGCCAGTGCATGTGACAGTGTGTGGGTAATTTAATAGTTTTTGTAATGATACAGTTGCCACTTTATATGTTTATATGCTTATACGTAAAAGGTTTGATTGAGGTGTTTGGGGTGGCATGTCTGGACTTTTTTTTTGAGTTGTTTTATGGTGTCTTAATGGATTTCTGCAATTTCTAATATGTTTCCTGGGAGTAAAAGTAATTTTTTTCTCTGTTTTATTTATTTTTTTAACTCGAGTCAATTTCCTGAAGAGCAGAGTAGTTTTCTCCCTGTAGGTTTCGGAGCTTGAAGGCTCGGAGACGGTGCAGCGAAGATGGAGACATGTTGGCAGAGTCAGAGACATCATTAAGTTTGTTGTCTCCTGTGGAGCTCTGACTGATGAGCAGAGCTGACGTTTAAACTGGAAGGGCTCTGCACTTCCTGACTGAGTCACAGCGAGGCAGCTGGCGGTGGCACGATCAAGAGAAAGTGTAGCTGCTGGTGGCATTTGACTCCTATAATTGTCTTGCGAGGAATTGTGCTATCACAATTCTCAACAATATAAACATGGCAATTTTGGGGGTTATTCTATTGTTTTTAAGTCGCGCCGAGCAGCAGTACACAAATTTGACAATGGCAGTGGTATTGTTGTGTTCAGCACAAGGAATGTGGCTTGGCAAGTGTGTGTGTTTTGGCAGGAGTAATGTTTGACTGCCTGGCTCCGGGGAGTTTCACTGTTCAGAGTCTGGCAGACTGTGGTGACTGGCTCAGCTGCCACACAGTGATTTGGCGATGTGTACGTAGATACATATATTTAAATGACACAGGTGATTAGCAGCCTACAGAGTTACTGATAGTCTAGCGGGCAGTGAAGCAGCAGGGACGTTCGGAGCTGTCAGCCAGACTGATTAGGAGCTGTGCTGGTGAAGAGGCTGATGCAGTGGCCAAACGGCTCTGACATAAACATGTCCACTTATGGTGACCCTAATTGGGGGTGTTTTTATAACTTTCTGTCTGCTACTGGTGGTTCATTTCAGGACAGTCTGTTATTGAAATCTCATCTTTTCAGCTTGGTTTTATCATGGTATGTGTGTTTACTGAGTGCTTATTATTAGTATTTTATTTACCTTTAAGCCAAGATAACTAGTGAAACTAATTTAATTTTAATACGAAATGTGTAAACAGATATAGTAGTTTTATTTCTGATGCAGGGAACATAAACATGATTCCCTAAAGCTGCTACATATTGGATTTGTAGAGGTAAGAAATTCATGTGAACCGTAGACTGTATATAGAGACGGATGAAGCAACCAGCTCTCAAAAGTGAAGTCAGTGCAGAAGTGCCAAAAAGTGCAATACCAGTAACGGCCACTAGATGCTGGCTCCAAAAAACTCTGACTCCAATTGGCATCAATTCAGAAATTGTCATTATATGTCATATACAAATACAATACATTTTTTTTTCACAAGTCAGCTCATCTTATCAGTTTGATTGACAGGTCTCCAATGAAACCAGACCTGAAGACAAGTCTCATATACATTGGGAAGCGTCCTCGGGTTCAAGGTCAGATCTACCTCCTCCTCAGTGATATTAATAATGATAATATTTGCTCAGTAGAGGGGCTGTGAGGTATTTTTTTTTCTGTGAACTGGACCTAATTTTAGATGATGAATGGATTTAAGGTTATTAAATCAGTCAATCAACTGTGTATTTGCATTGTAAGAATTAATTACAGCAAAGTACAGGAAACTTCAGATACCCATGTACAACTGTGGGCTGACATACACCATACAGAAGGGAAGAGACATATTCCAGTGAGAAACCAGATGAACATAACTTCCAACAAATATAAATAAAACCAGAGGTTACGCATATTCCTATAAGCTTCTAGCACTGAAACACAGATGATGCATATTCATCAAACCTGTAATCTGAATCCAGCAGATGCTTATTTAGCCTGCGTAAGTGCCAGCGGAGGCAGCGAGGTTATGAGAAGTCATCAACATCACTATTTGAGTCATATATGAGTTATACTGCAGGTCTGCACGCTGCCTCATTCACTCATCATTCAACACACAAACAGAAGCCAATAATAAAACATGAGAGGAGGCAGCAAACCCAGGAGCCAAAAGCTGCAATCATACTTTTATTCTCAGAGGTCAGAGTCATGCTTTGACTCAGGAATGGGTGAAATTATGAATGAGGTCGACCTTGTTTAATGTTGAATGATGCTGAGGCAGGAGAACCACTGCTGTGGTGCAGTCCTAATCTTCTGTTTTTACACTGACAAATCAAATATATTGGAGAAATATTGCTTTTCTTTTAGCAGTGAGTATTTAAAATGAGACAATCTGTGTGGAGTTTGCATGTGCTCCCTGTGCATGTGTGGGTTTTCTCCAAGTTTCCTCCCACAGTTTAAAGTTGTGCTTGTTAGGTGAATTGATTGTCTAAATTGACTGTAGGTGTGAGTGTGTGTGTAGACGGTTGTCTGTCTTTGTGTGTTGACCTGTCCAGGGTGTACCCTGCCTCTACCCCATTGCCAGATGAGATAGGCTCCTGCTTCCTTGTGACCCAATTGGATAAGCGGTGCTCCACTTGCAGATCTCATTGTATTAGCTTTGTACTCCTAGGTGTTTCCTTGTTCAGTTAATTGACATGTTTTGGTTGAAATATAAACAGATTACTCTGATTTGACCTTCAGTAATGTTCAGAGTTTCTCTTCTGTGATGTTAAGTAACATGTTAATCTTACAGAGAAACATCAGGTGATTCTTCTGCTGCTGTTCCCTATGTTAGTGGGTGAGAGGAAATGTCCCATGATCTCAACTCAAGGTGATTTAAAGGTGATTGTGATCAGATACTGCAGAGTTGATTGATGTAGTTTCTCTAACATTTACACCCCTCCATGTAACAAGACCAAGCTAGCAGATACAGTGCAGTTAAATGCAGATCTGTATCCAGCTACAATCTGTTCTTTATTTTTGTTTTTTAAAACTTCTTACAGCTCTTGACCCATTTGGAGCAAAGTCTTTATACTTTCCTAGTTCCCACTGGTCTGTATGCACTCTGCTGTAGCTTCTGATCTGTGTATCCTGGTGTCTTATCAGCTCACTGATTCACAGCAGTGTGCTGAAGCCCTGCAGTCATCAGCATCCCTCCCTGCTTTGCCTAAATCTCAAACATTTGTCATAATTTTAGGGAGCGCTCAGTAATTGAGAGGGGTGGGTGCCCTTTTCAGTGCGCTCCTCAGAGGCGTCTCTGGGGGATTCGGCCCATTCTCCGTTTCTTGGTGCAGTTTATAAGTGTGAGAGCAGTCTGTGTGAAACTATGTTTGAAAGGGGCCGAGCTGCCGTGTGTGAGAATGGCTAATGGTGAAGCAGTGGCCTGTAGAGCAGTAATGGTGACTGGCCTCTCAGCCTGAGCAGCGTTCTCATTACCCTGCCTGTTAGTGAATGGCTTATTATATGGAGGTGACAGCTCGAGGCTGGAGACAAGATAGGCTGGGATATGCCCATTTAACAACCCCCAGACTGAGATAAAGAGTATGGAAAGGATTGGCAGTGGACAGGAAGATGGATATGTTGTGCCAGCTCGACTGAATCATGGTTCTGCCACAAAGATATTTCACCCCACAGCTCATAAAAGTGTGGATTTGTCTCACCCAGTCTCTTTCTCAAACAATACGTGCTTTGCCTTAAATTTAAAAGCAAATAAATAAAAGTAAATCTCATGTTATTTATATCCAGTGTGTTATCTGTACCAGGGCTTTCGGGGCAGCTCACTTTCTTTTTCACTTTGTCGTGTTCAGAAACTCCAAACACAACATTTGTAAAACACTTGATTTAGCTTTTCGATATTTCTATAGAAAATGATCCATGAGAAAACAAGTGAGATGTGACGGCTGCTGCCTGCTCTACAGAGTGATATATGTTATTCTGTTATGCTTTATTGGCAGAAATAAACAAAACAGCCTCTAAACACACATGTGTATGAGCATTAAAATCATGTCATCACTGTTTCTCTTGCAGGCTGTCATCATGAAAAATCAAAATACACGCAACAATGTCAGTATTTTAGAGACCCCCCTAAAATTTCACAACTCATGTTTTAAAGGGAGCTCATGTCTTCTTTAGGAGGAACTCATCTCCTGATCATGTTGCCGCTGAAAAAAGTTTGAGTGAAGTGTTTTGCTACACATGTATTTATTAGCTGAAAGCTTGGGGTAAACTGCAAGGAACACAAGCATGCAAACTAATATAATTTAATGTAAAAATAGATCTTTTAACCCTTTCAGGCATTTAAAATTCTGACATGAGTCATACATAAATTCAACTGTGACAAAGATGTTCTGGCAATCTCCACTGTGGCCTTTACTCCACAACTAAAACATTGTAATTGATTTGTATAGTGCCAGATCACAATAAAACCATCTCAGGAGCACTTTACGTAGCGAGGTAAAGGACTTACAATGTTACAGGTATTATATAAAAAAAAAAAAAAACCACAACCAATCAAACCTCCTGCAAATACTGCTTGAGGCCAAAAGCATTGAGAGAAACATTACTTTCCATCTTCAAATTTCTCACCCTTTTTAAATTGTTTTTTCACCGTTCAGTGTTTCTAGATGTTTTTTGGGGTTTCTTGCACTACAACAACTGCTAACATGTCAGGGCGGCTGCTTCACTAGTTGTCAGAGAGACAGTTGCCGGGGTAACGTCCATGTGACAGCTGTTATTTGGGTTTTTTTCAACGCTGTTGCACAGTGGAAGTGAGGGTGCTCTCTGATCAATGTGTGGATGTGGAGTGAGTGAAATCACCTCAGCGTCCTGGCTAATTAGCACCCACTGGAAGAGAGCAGACCGTTGGAGCACGCTGGTTATTTTTCTGAAGAAATTCTAAATTGAGGGAATTGACTCCTGCACCGCCTCCCACTCAGGGTGCTTAGATGTGTGAATGACCACGCCGCAGTGCTGTCTGAGGGCCAGCGGCCAACTGCAAAGCATTTAGGCGACTGTGTGACGGCGCTTTGTGGCTCTGTCATGGGCTAATGAAGGTTCCCCTGAGATTTACGTGTCCAAGGTCGTTTTTCTATTCACACACAAAAGCCAGCGGGGCCCGGCATATCTACGGCTCCTGTTCATCTGCCGGACCGCTTTATGATAGATCCTAACAGGCTAATAAATCACAGCGAGGGTCATTACTGCTTCGCTGTGATCTTGCACAAGATGACTGCAGCTTCTTCGAGTCATTGTTGAACTGCATAATGGAACAATTGTTCGCTCCGTCTTTGGCGTGCTTTCCTCTTTTACTCCACTGAGGTTGGAAGACCTTGCAAGCGGTTTATTTCCTCTACTTTCACTGATCCTTATTATTCTATTCTTGACCGTGATTTCATGAAGCACCCACTTCCTACCCCTGCAGTGTTTAGTAGCTTCATACTCCCATCTCCACCCCCACACCTTTTTTTTTTTTTACCAAGGCCTCACAGATGACAAGGACTAGAGACTGTCGCCGTGCTATATAGGCTGTAATCACGCAGCTCTAATTCAATTAGCCTGGGATTCAGGGAGAACAGAGCAGTGAGTAGACAGAGAATTAGGAAGGGGGAGGAGAAAGAGCAGTGAATCCCTGTTCCTTTGTCAAACACCATCATATCACCAGCTATATCCATATCTATTATTCCCACCCCTACTGTAAATGTGCCATTAATTTCCCACCAGTAATCTGCTGACAGATACAAATGGTTCAGCTTCTTTAGAGCAAATTTGTCCGCTATCAGTCTCAGAATGCCGCAAATGAAATCAATTAGTCGTTAATGAAGTCTCCAGTGAGCTCTTCTGTCCCGCCGTCCAAATGCCACATTACAGGACATACCATGTATGGAGTCCTCATTAAACAGTAAAGACCTCATTTAGTACGTATGCTGTTGTGTGTCTGCACAGCTTGGTGTTCAGGTGTCCATACAGTTTGTTTGTGTGTTAAAATAAGGGATGACAGCAGCAGAAGAGAGACAGGCAGTATCCTCTTAAGCCTGTGATCCTTTAATTATAAGACATCAATATTTAATAAGACCAGGCATGTATTTAATTATCTGATGCATAATGCACCGCAGGTTAGCTGCTAGTCCGCACATCCACGAGGTTGCTCAGCTGGCAGTTTAAGCCCACTTCAAGAGCTGCTCGGTCTGTTGCTTAGAAGAGAAAAAAACATGCCCTATGATGCCTCATCATCGCAGAAATACAAAGTTTTTGTTCCATAATCCATGATAAAGCACATGGTAAACAGCTCAGAGCAGTTTGTCCTGTGTCTCTGGGCAAAATGTAGACAAAACAGAACAGCATTTATATTCTTGTTGAATGATGGAGTGTAACAACGTGAACTTAAACATCAAAGGAAAACTTCTTAACTTGTGGCAAAAGCACAGGCAGAGAACAACTCACACACCAAGGAGAAGAGAACAAAGCAGAGTGTGATGATGCTGGGTTGTGACTGTACTTGTGATTAAGACCAAGAATAACAGCTCCATCTAAAAGCATTTTTTCACTTGCAGATGAGGAGGATATGACACCAAAACCTCCACCAAGGAATAATCCATCTGTCATGATGCTATAGGCCAGGGGTCTGCAATCCTGGTCCTTTAGAGCTGCTATCCTGCATGCAACACACCTGATTCAAATGGTCAGCTCATCATCAAGCTCTGCAGAAACCTGATAATGATCCTGGTCATTAGAATCGGGTGTGTTGGAAGAGGGACACATCTAAAACATGGAGGATAGCGGCTCTTGAGGACCGGAGTTGCAGACCCCTGCTATAGGCTGAACATAAGTTTTTCTGTAATGTTGCCAACAAACAAACTAGAATGCACTCGGAGAACACAAACCTCAGGCAAAGCATTATCACTGTGCACGTATCTGTTTTTGATCTACTGTGTCCACAAATTAAATCGGATCTTCACCAAATGGTCTTTGATTGTAGACATCATCCTGCCTGTGTGTCTGTGTGTGTTTTTGTGTGTGTGTGTGTGTTTGTTGCTTATTATAAGAGATGGAGATTTTCAGGCAGGATCTCATCTTCTGTTCTTATCTATAATGTAATTATTTGTCCCTTGGGTAGTACATTATTTCTCCCTCTCTTTTAAAAAAGGAGAAATATAAGGAGATCTGTTGTCAAGATCTTACACAATGTTGGTTACAAACAAATCAGCCAATGCAGGTGAAACCATAAACCCTTTGATAGCTACTAGAAATACAGTTGATCATGTACCGTGATTCAGTCTGTAAAGATTTGTTCGACAAATCACTTTTTTTTTCCTTCTCTTTGAACTTTACCTTTGAAGTTGCCTGTACAACTACAGTTTTTAATCAATATGCTCCTCAGCATAAATGAAACTATAATCACATGAAAGTGCATAGAGAAGAAGTACATACCATTAGTCTTTCTCTTGGTGTGAAGTGAAGCGAGAGTTTAAAAGATAGACAGAACATGAGTTTTCATTCAGACAGACCTCTAACCTGCCAGTACACCCAGTACACCCAGTAGACCCAGAAGACAAATTCCACACATTCACATTCATAATATTATTTCCTGCAAATCGAATACTGGCTTTGCTGGTCGCCTTGAATGCTGATTGAGGTGAGTCAAGGTCAGAGTGGTGATTTAGCGGCGAGCAGCAGCCGGTTATTTTCCTTTCACTTTGTTTTCCTGCCAGTTCCAGCGTTGGATTTTATTGCATGATGTCACCCGCCGTCCAGCTCCCGTCGTTGAAGTTGTTAATATTCAACTTCTGTCACGCTACAGCTTGATGGTTTAAGAGGAAACAGTTTTGCTTTTTAAGGTCCAAGTTCACATCAGTTGCTGTTTCTGATTGGTTGGTTGTCTGAGTTTTGAAAATAAACAGTGAGGTCACTGATTAGAGATCTCGAACCTGTTCACTTTACTCATTACATTTACCTCCACCAACACTGAAGGAAAGCTGGGTAAGCAGGAGTTTGCATTTTTCTACTACTCTTTGCTGGTTTTCTGTCACATCACTGGCCGCTGTGAGGATTTGAAGCAACTGTATGAGCTCGAAAGGATTCGTTTCACTCCAGGGAAGCTTTTATTCCCTGAGCATAACTGACAGGCTCTGTCTTTTTGATGGGATTTAAGAATTTGGCCACCTTGGTATTATTTAACAAGAGCTAATTTAGGCAGTCTTTTGTATTCATGAAAGAGGAGTGTACTGTATGTGTGTCTTTTTTGACTTGTGTCTGAGGTCGAGCGATGCTGCTCCACTGGATGTGGTCCTTGTGCCCCACACAGACTTAATTATGTGTCCCGGGGTACTACTGTCTCCCGTGGGAAAAGAGGAAATCCCGGGGGAGGGAGGGGTCACCGTCATGTGAAAAGAGCAAGTGAGGAAGCTAAAGCGATGGACAGTCTTTGAAGGCTTTGTCTTTTTGTTTCTTTTTCGAACAGCACAGTCAGTCAGAGAGAGAAACGAAGGCTCCTTCTTTTGTGTCCAGTCCTAATGGCTGTGTGTGGACATCATCTGGGCGTTGTAACGAGCCGATTTCTCCCCCACGGTTGAGAGTGATGAAGAGTGAAATAAAAGGAGAGGAAATGATAGACTGAAGAAGTGGGAATTGAATAAATGCATAATTCAGGGAAGAGGAAAAAGAAAGGCGAGGTAGAGAGAGATCACCTTGATCTCCCCACCTCGGAGCCTTTTAATGTGACGCTGATGCCTTCACTGTACTGTCACAACCAATAAAGAGAGGAGGAGAGAGGCAGCGAGAGGGCAGGAGAGGAAATTTTATTTATATAGCTTGTTTCGTTTCAAGTAAACTCAAATGCAGAAAGGAGAAAGCAAAAAACTATATCTAAAGTGGTGTATAACCTGTTTTTCATGCGTCTACTTTGCAGCCGTACTGCCTTTAATGTGGATTTTAAATATGTTTTTTTGAGTCATAGAGTGGCTGCTTGTCAAGTTGAAGTAGATTATTAATCATCTTTGGCATTAAGCACTGTTGTCAAAGATGACACGAAGAAACTTTCCATTGCCTCATGGTCTGACATCGACTGACAAGGACTGAAAGAGCACAACTGTTTGATTAATCCGACTTGCACCAGATTCAACTTTAGCAATTCAAAGTATACTTATCTCAACTGGACTGCTTTACTCATTCTAATATATAATATCTAATAATGAATAATAATGAAAATATTCATATCAAATCATCATTTAGTTTTGGCAGATTAGAAAAGCATTAATTAAACAAGAAAGCTCAAACCTCTGCCAAGACACAATCCATGTCTGATCTCCACCAGACTGTCTCAGATTGTAGACGGTATCATCCTGCATGTATGAGGAGATTCTTCAACATATATTAAGATGTGACGAAGTTATGAAATTTTCCCAACAAACCCAAACATTTCACTGTTTTCAGGTGGTACCTACAGTTTTCTTCTTCTTCCTCTCCAGCTCATAGACGTAGTGCTGTATGGCTGCCCCCTGCTGGTTCTCTGTCACTGTTGTCTTTGGGAGTTTTCAAAATTTTTATTTGTTTATTTTTTAACAGATAGGATCCCATCCTCTGATCTTGCAAAATTGTAATAATTTCTTCCTGGAGACTGTATATAGTAATGAACAAATGCGTCGTCACCTGTTGGTTTGTTGACTTACGCTCTGAAGCCAGAAGATCAGCATTTGAACATCACCATGTTGGTTGGCTGGAGCCAGAAGTGACCATATTTATCGATGGAGATAGGAATGAGGAGGCAAAGCCTAATGTGTGTGAGACTCAACTTCAGCTCTGAACTCAGTGGATATCAGACGTGTCAATCAAGCCCTTAAATATCCCTCTTTATGAAGCCTATTATCTACATAATAATACATGTTTGTTGTTTTCAGATGCACCACCAGATAAGAAGAATTAACTTTAGTCAATGACATCAGAACGACAAGTGAAAAACTTGAGTTTTTTGGAGCCACTCAGAAGTATTGCACTTTTTTTGCTCTTCCACATTAGCCTCATTTTTCAGCCCCATTTGCTTTGTCCATTTCATTATACAATCAGTGGTTCAACCAGGCAGATAAAAATGAAAAACAAAGAAACAACGCAGGCGAGTGTAACCTCCTTAGCAGCAGTAATCACACTATCTCTACCTCTGATAACAAGTTGACCTCTATACCTACAAAGTAACCCTGACGGACTTGCTGCTGTCATCACGAAGTGGAGAGTATTGTGTAGTACGTCACTGCTTTGGTGCATTTGCCTGTAATGCGGGTGAATGTTTTGATGTGTGCCTCCACAGCAGTGAGGGGAGTGAGGGACCTCTGTGTGCTCATTTCTGCAGACAAAGCTGATGGAACACCGACGCTAATTTTATTAGAGAGCTACCTGTGCCTGGAAGGGGTTTAATCTCTCCCCTGTGTCCCCACACCGACACATCCACCCACACTCGAGCTGGAGGGTGTGTGTTTGTGTTTGATTTTTTTTACATTTCTGCATATGCTGGCACAAATGTGGCTGGGAGACGATGTCCCATGTTGGCCAAAATCAGCGGGGTTGTGCCGTTTTCCCCGCTCCACCCGTCCTCTTGATTAGTTTTTTATTTTATTTTGAGGGGTGTCTCGTCAATTTTAGCTTTGCTTGAGGTACACCGCCTGTGTCTGTGTGATCTTGAATATAAATCAGTCCCCCCCTCCTCTGTACCCAGACGCCTTCTCCCTGTCCCATTCTCCATGTTCTGGCTGCCTGGCTGGGACCCCTGGCAATGCTTATAAAAAGATTCAGCATGCAAGGCAACTTCAAAGGTGAAAGTGTGCAGCGTGATGAGTGTAACTGTGGAGAGACAGGGTAGTGGGGAGAGTTGATAAAGTGAAAGTGGGGGTCGCTTGGAAATTCTCCGGTGAGTTGGAGACTTTACAAATGGGTATCGGCAGTCACATTAATTCTGTCGTCTTTCCCTTTGTCTCTGTGTGTCTTCACATTCCTTTTTTGTCGCCGTATTTCATCATCTTCCTCATGTCCTTTATAAGTCATATTTGATCTTTTTGGTGAAGTGAATTACTTTTATCTTACCCTGTTTCCACTTCCCATTTCCTTCTGTGTGCCAATCTCTGCTCTGACATTCAGCCATCTTCGGGCTTCCCTGTGTTGCCCCAACTTATGCTCCTGCTGAGAGAGGGAGACGTTCTTTGTACTGTATGGATGAAATAATGGGCAGCATGTCTTTCTTTTCTCTCTCTCACACTCTGGTTGTAAAATGTCACGGGCTCGCCGGCTTGGCCGTCCTGTGCTTTGTGGACGCAGGCGGCAGGGAGTTGGAGCTCTCATGTGGAACAGCCTCGGGGAAACCAGGGGGAAACTGATTTCACTTTCTGGAATGAGGAGTCTTGACACCGCTGCTCCCACCATCCACCCATCATCCATCACCTCTGCTTTTATCTTCTCCTTTCTCCTCAAGTCTCTTGTGCTTGAATTCTTCCTCTGCTGGTCTGTGGACACAGTGAGATGGAAAGACTGTTTACGTTTTCAGAATATCGTCTTCATTTTCATTTAAAATGAGCAAATCATCCTCTCTGTCTCTCCAATATTATTTCTTTATTCATTTTCCAAACAAACATTTGGTAGACTGTTATCAGGGTGAGACGTGTTTGTGTTCATCAGACAAGCGAGTAATGATACTGAAAATAACAAAAAACTCTGCAAAGCAGTTCTTTTGTAATGTATTCTTTGCATCATGATGTTGCAAAATCATTTTAATAGCACTTTAAGACTCCAAGCTGTAAAGTAAAAAAAATCAGTTACAATACGACAAATAATAGGATACAAAAAAATAAATAAATCAGCAAGAACTGACCAATCAGAAAGTGATTTTTAAAAAATAGGTGAAAAAATTAAATTTCAAAAATTTCTAAAAAGACTTATAAAAGAAATATTTGTAAAATCGTGGTACATTAATGAGTGTATTTTAAGTGTTTTTATTGGGAAATTAAACTCAAACTTAAAAAAAATTGCTTTAGTTACCAGTTTAGTTTTAGTTTTTTTTTTTTTACTGTGTATTGTAAATATACAGTAAAATAATAAATACAAAAATACAGAGTTTTCCTTTAAAGTAACCAGGTGTCACTGCCTGTCAGGCTCCACTGGGTGTCTGCTGACTCTGGCTGCTCTGTAGCAGCTGTTTACAGGAGCCGGACTCTGGTGTTTACCCAGTGTACCGTCCAATTACAGGACCGAGACATGTCTGCCACTCTGTTAGCTCAGACTCTGTACAGTATCCCCTCAGAGAGGAGGCTCTGTCAGCGCTGTGGCTGCCATGTAGCTTCACTACTGGCCTCTGTAACCCTGTAATGATATTTCTGCCATAGATGCTGAGCGGTTTGCTCAAAGTTGATCATTAAGCCTCATGAGAAGAGTGAAGCCAGGAAAGGGCAGGCTGCGAGGACACTGAATACTGCTTCTGCTAACAGTTGTTAGGCGTTGTGTTGCGGTGTGTGTGTCTCCTGCTCCTGCAGTGTGGTGACAGTCTGTGTCTCTGTGCTCTCGGGGCGTAGAGGGAATAATACTGCCAGGGAGGCTTTTTTAATAAATCCTCAATATGTCCAGAGTGCCCGGTCTCTATGGTAACTGAGGCTTACATCGTGTATTTGTGTGTGTGTACAATGAAACTGTGCTTTGTCTTGTGTGTATTTTCTTGATAGAGCCTGTGTAGAAGGGGTTTTGTGTACAGTGACATGAAAAAAAATGCTTTGCTTTATTATTTCTTTTTACTAAATCACTTCAAATTACACAAGAAATAATGCATAAGCCAATTCACACGATGCAGGATTTAAACCCCCATAAAGTCCCATTCAACCTGCATGTAGGCTGTACAAGAATAAGAATATATTCCCAAGGAGAAAACATCTGTTTTACTGCACACTTTACATTGTAAAAATAGAAGGTTTTATTCTACTTAATTTGCATTCAAATTCAACATAAAACTTGACATAATGACCTAATAGCAATCCAGAAATAACCTGACACTACAACAGAGTCTTATTACTTTTTCATTGCTTCTAAACAGATTACCGTGATTTCACGTTTTTCAGCCCTGGGAAGAAACTTAATGGCTAATTACAGTTTGTGTGTCGTGTTTGTAACACACAGCAAACTGGAGCAGTGCGTTGTGTGAGACCTTTTTTGCACATCACAGCATGCCTCATCATGAAAGTGTGAAATTGGGATTTATCCCTCTAAGCCACCCTGCATGAACAGAGGTGGGGAAACAGATCACAGTATCAGCTTAGCCTTGCTACTGTTACTGTGAATAGTAAAAGACACTTACATCCATACAATGTTAAAATGAATGAGGCTTTATCTCTGGGTCCCCTGCTGTGGCGTGGAAGGAGGATGTTTCACTGTCATCCAGTTGGGATGTGCATGATGCACCATCAGGATGGTTCACCAAAAGTTTTCTTTTCTTTCCTTTACTTGGAAAAAAACCCCAAAACTTTTCCTCTATTTGTGACACAGTAAAACAGTTGGGTGGTTTGTTGAAGGACACCTTCTTATGTAAAGTAACAATGGGGAAATATCCAGTGCATTGAAAGTGGATGGAAGTTTAAGAGGGATATTTGCTAAAAGGAAGAAAGGGAACATATGGGGTTTAGTTTTTATAAATGGTTCAGAGTTTATTTGTTTGAGTCTAAATAATCTCTTAGCAAATACTTTGTCAACTCTCTTTTTTATTATAGACAGCAACAAAAAACACTCTGTTATACCCAACAGCATCTTTGTCCTTCAGTTATATGTAACTGGTATCAGCTATATGTTCAATAAAGCTTGCCCTAATAGGGTTTTTTTTTATATGTAATTAAAGATTGATTCAAAGCTACCAAACACTGAAACCATGGATTACAGCTACAAAAACCACATTACTTTCTAAAAATGGTGTCTTTTAGTTTCCTCCCAGTCCACCATCAACTGTATATGGACAGTCTGAAAAGTGAAGCAGAGGCTGAAGGTGCAACACCACCTTCAAAAACGATCAACTTCACTCATGAAATACTAAATAATTCTGATGTCAAGTCGCTTCTTACCAATGTTCCTGGTGGTCCATCTGAAAACCATTTCATCTGTAAGTAGATATTAGGGCTCAAAGATTTTAGTATGGCTGATTTGATTGACAGGCCTGTTTGTACAGACGGCCTCAGATGCTCCTGTCCCCTCCCTGCCCCTCACCTCCACTCTCTGTCCAAATGTCGTCGCTTCTGGCTCCAAAAAAACAAGGGGACGAGCCAAATGCCAAACTCTAGGTTTCAAAACATTAGTCCACAAAGTGATGGGTGATGTTACGATGGGTGCGTCCATCTTTTATGTACATGCCACCAGAAGTCTTGCATGAAAGTCCCAGTGAAAATGCACCTGATGTTGACACAGTAGGATCTTCTGACACTCTGCTACAGCACAGACGAGGTGCTTTACTCATTAAGTTCTTCCAAGGAAGAGCATGCAGTTTAATTTAAAGTCATTATGTATTATATTTCACACACATATATTCAGACATGCAGACACACGCAGGAGTAATAAACTTTTATGACATCTCAGAAATGGTGCAAACCGTGCACACTGTCAAATAAAGGGGCTTAATAAATCATTAGTTTACAGTAAGTCCCTGTGTGGGATTTATTTTAACTACATCAATTAAAGGAAAAGTCTGGCACTGGATACATCACACACTGCTGTATATAAATATCAGCTTGTGAGCTTTAGCGTCCACAAAAAGGGCGACTTCAGAAGCGAGCCCGCTGCCTTTGATGCACAAAAACGTGATGTTGTAGACGACTCACATGTCATTAAAATAGCTATAAATACACTGATGTGATCGGCTCTTTCACAACAACAAAAATAGACCACGCAAAAAGAATGGGCCTGGAAGTTTAGATCAATACCAACAGATATTTCTGTCTCCACTCTTCCCTTTATTTCTTGATGGGTAAATGCACTTGCTGGGAGATGTCAAAGTCAAATCTGCTTCAAGCAAATCAAACACAGCCCTAAATATTTCTTGAAAGACTATTTTTAGATTTTAACTCCTGCCCCCACGGTGTTGCCAGACAGCTAATATACAAACGTTTAGTTAGCAGCAAATAAACAAAAAGAAAATGAAGCACAGCAGTCGCCGGTTACATCGCTCTGCTATTACCCTACTGTTTTCTAATTTACCGTCTCCCTGCCTGCATTTTCACCTCCACTCACACATTTCTGGCTGAAAATGAGTACGTGGCTGGATTTTAATTAAAACACAGAACACACGCAGACTGATGATGTGAGAAACCTGTCAAAAAGTCCCCAGAGATGGTTCAGTGAAAGCCTTAAAGCAGCAAAGTATCACTTCAGTGGAATATTTGCACAAATTAGCACACTTTACCATCATGTGATTTCTTCATCAACTCCTAAAAATAGCAGGTTTGGTGTTCGCAGTTCACAGTTTGAAGCTGCTCTCAACTACATGTTATTTTTGGGATTTTAGATCATTAATATTGTAACTAGGCAACTTATCCTAATCAAACAAAAGCAGTGATATATTGTTTTTTTTCATTTGCATATTTCTATACGCTTTACGCTGCAGTGTATTTGAATTGTTGTATTTACTCTTCCTGTTTACTCTCTATAAAATATGCAGGAATTAGGCTTTTTGAATCCAGTTCTTCACTGGAGCAAGCAAACATTGACAGTTGGAGATTTTTGTGTAACTGTTTGGGTCTTTTGTGTTTAGTTTCAAACTCGGATCACAGCTTGTTGAGATGTTTCTACTGTTGCCTATGGTCTCAAGCTACAGACACATTAGTTTGCTTCCAGCTTTGCTCCTTTGAAAAGTGACAGAACTATTGCTGCGTTCCATTTGTCCTCGGAAGTCGGAAGTCGGCGCTTGGAATGACGTCACATCCCAGTTGAATGCGTTCTGGATACAAAGTCGGAAAAACAGATGGCGGCGTCCATGGAAAATACCATAAAGACACTCAAGTACATGTAACTCAGTAAATGTAACCGAGTTCTACCCGCCTCTGTTTATAAACTATTACTACAACTACTACAGGAAATTTACGCACGTTTGTACCGGCTTCAGGAGCTAATGTTTTTAGCATTAGCACAGCCGTTGCCTTCCAAAATCCCATTTGTACAAAGTAATTACACTATAGATTAATGTCTGTATATAACGTGGATTAGTACGGATGATGTTGTGTGACATAAATGGTCAAAACTGCGAATAAACAGCATATTTAATGAGCTTTTCTTACGGTTTACGCTTGCGGCCGCCATGTTGAAATCGAACTCGGGGCTGATCAGAAACGCCCGACTTTCCAGTGGGAAATTCCGACTTGGAGCAGCGTTCCATTTGCAATTTCCCAGTCGGAAGTCGGATTTTTCGAGTTCCGAGGACAAATGGAACGCAGCATTAGC
>OOFC01013736.1:15435-28172 GCA_900323345.1 Pseudochromis fuscus | reverse complement strand
CTCTCTTTTTTTTTTTTTTTTTTTTTTTTGCCAAAGGCCAGTTGTGCAAAAAGCTTAAGAAGCCTAGCATGAAACAATGTTTGCACCTTTCTCTCAGTTAGTCTTTCTGCTTTGACTGCACGTTTGAGTTACAAAGTGAGAGGTGTGTCAACTGATCATGAAGATTATAGTCATTATATCCTTTTTTGCCTGCACTCAGCGGTTTAAAAATTTTACTACCGGGAACTCCTGAAGAATGTCTACAGTATCATATCGGTGCAGTATTAACTGGCTTTAGCAAGTTTGTTTAAGATGTATAATAATCTTGAGTCAATCAATTGTGCCTGGTGTTATGTAATCATGTGGGACAAAGCAAAGAATCCTCCTTGAATTGGTTTTCTCTGATGAGACTCGCCGCACACTTTTTAATGAAAGCCTCTGATATAATGCATGCATGGTACATAAAGTGCACAAAGACTCTGATGTAGTAAATTGGTTTTGAAGCATAAGCTGCAGGGTGAACGATGTCTGAGAAGCTGGCACATCTTGTTCCTACATTATGACATCCTTGCACTTCTGCATATCGAGAGAAACTGTGAAACCACAAAAGAGAACGACAGATCTATGTTTAGTCTCGGCACACCTCTTCCTATTGAAGGTCACTACTGGGGGCTGAACCTATTCCCAGCATGCAATTGTTGGAAGGCAGGAAAACAACTTGATTGATTACCAATCCATCACAGTGATAACACACAGGACCAAACACATTCATACACCCATGAAGAGTCTTCAGTTAACCAGCTCCTGAAGACTAAAAGAAAACTGAAGACCCTGCTGTTGCTATTGTGTTGCTTTGTTATTGCCCTTACATCTACTTGGAATTGGTCTTCACTCATCTGCCTTGCGCATCATCTACATATGCAATCCAAAGGGGAAATCCATCATTTATATTTTACATCAAAAAGCATGACAAGAGCATGAAGCTTGCTCATTGTGTGCATCACAAGCTTCAAAAACTCAATTTCTCCTGTTATACTGTGATCCAGTAACTGGATGATTAGTCAGCGTCTGGGGAATGCTGCTGCACACACTGATCTGCACCACAATCATTAACAGAAATGAGAGCACTTAAAGAAAACCCCTTAGTAAACCAGCGAGGTGCAGCATACAACTGTTATAAACTATTTATTTACCTGTAGTCAAGGGAGAGCTGGGTCCTCTGTTTCAATACACTCTAACAACACGATGATGGCTCCAGGTTCATTTTCATGTCTCGCTAAAATATTTTTTTGTTACTTTTGAACTCTATGTATTCTTTTTTTTAGGGGGTTTCTATGACAACAGGGCTTAATGACATCTTGAGTGCAAGTCTTAGTGATGAATCAGAGGATGAGAAAGAAATAACACAAATACAAGAGTAATGACCTTTCACTAAGTGCACTGGGTTACCTGTGCAGCCTCATCAGTGACACTCCATTTCACACTGAGCACGCCTCATTTCTCTAACAGTCAATGGGGTGCAGAGAGGTGGTTAAATCTACTAAATGTGGACATAACCCACTCAGTTCCAAAGCAACACATTTGGATGATGCTCTACAAGTGCACAACATCTTAATGCTGACTTTGATGGAAGGTGTGCTGGCACAGGATCGGACGCGGGGTTCACCTTGTGTGATGGGACTGTTAATCTTGATCCACTGTGATTATCTATTGCACTGCATTACTTAGCTATTCATATGCAGCGTGCACAGTCGAGCCCAGACTACCTCTTTAAAGAAAATTGCTTGTTGGGATAAAATATGAAATAGTGCGATAAGCCTCCTGTATTTTGCAACAGAATACGGCGTGATCTATCATCACTGAGATCAGAGCGCTTTGGCTCAATTTATAAAGCTGCATCTGCCTCAAGATGCCATTGCATTCATTGGATTCATCTGTCATATTTCCAAACCATATGAAAAGTTGTTTCTCACCAAGAGGCTGTGAGCTGCAGAGACAATGACACTTTTGATTGAAAACATCTTTTCATTTTATATTTGATTACAAAAACACCTTCATCTCCTGCATCTCCAAGGAGAGAATAAAGCAGTAAATGCAATAATCTTGTCAAAGGCAACAAGCATTTTTGACAAGTTAGATAAAATATAAATGAGAATGTAAAAGTCAGATACTTGTGTTTGTATTAGACTTAGAATCATAATTTAAAGTAAAACACAAATCTGTCGTTTTTTAATTACCCCAGGAAATGATACAATAGTCTAACTGTAAAATGCAAGAAATACATCTTGCATTTGTTTTGCAAAAAGCAGACCTTACATACAAATATAGAAAGAAAAACATATAGTCAATCCACTTTTTCTCTGAGAACAACTCTCAAAAGCATATCAGGAGAGAAAATTGCCTGGAAACATTCACAGTTCACCACATTCATCAAGATTGATTCTGACCTGTCGACACAGCTGAGAGAGCCTGCAGTGATGCTTAAAATCCTTTTGGCATGCTGTATATAAAAAACAGTGTAAGAAAGTTTCAATTGATAGAGCAAGAGAAAGAGAGAGAGAGACAGATAGGGAAAATAAGGAGGAGTTAGGTACTAACCTGAGCTCAACAGAGATATCAAGTGTCTGCAGGCAGAATGTCAGACTGTGAAAAGTTGGCTTGCGTTTCTCCCTCTTCAGAATAACAGGTGCCTTATCAACATTTCCCTGACTTTGGTACGATTCGAGCAGCCTCTGCACGACGCCTTTTGAGGTGACTTGCCATTCAGATGCGAGGGATGTAATGCGTAGAAAACATGTGAACTTGGTCTGACATTATCCCTGCAGGAGAGGGAAAAAAAAACACCATTCACGTGTTGAAAATTGAAGCGTGCCTCCCAATTTCCCAGCTGCCTCTGCTTTGACAAACGACCCTTCTTTCACTTTCCTGAGTGGCCGACATGAGCTGTCTCCATTCAGAAGACAACAGATTTATGTGATATTGTTTCAATGACAGCCCTGAACCCTCTGTGGTTAAGTTACGGCAGCAGCATTTAAAACAAGAGAAGCAGAGGAGCGCAGACATTATTCTGCTGTGGTCACAAAGCAGGTTTGTCCAGGTCTTTCAGAGTTCATCCCTGACACTATGATTTTTCTGTAAGATCTTCATATATTCAAGTCTATGTATAGTCTCTGTGAAAGCGAGAAGCAGGAGTGAGGTTGCTCCTCTAAGTTTCTCTGTATGGCATGTGTCCAACAATAGTTTGCCAACTTCGGTGAGACTGAGATTTCCTGTCTTGTATGTGTATCTTTGAGTATTTCAGACATGCAGTGCAAAGAGGCTGAAGGTACTTTCCCCAACGGTGTCAGACTTGTACACCTCATGTGGTGCAGCTCTGATCCGGATCTATATTGGCAAATGTACATGAAACACCAACAAGATGATTCTGAGTCTTCATCTCTCACAACCGTCACCAGGGGAAACTCCCATTCATACTCACAATCATGCACATAGGTCTGGAGTCCTTTGGTGTATTTTGGTGCATTTACACTGGCAAAAAAGTACCTGGACCTTAGTACCTGATACAACTTTTCATACCTCCTCTCCTGCGGTTCCAAAAGTACCTGGTCAGGTCGGAGCAGGTACTAAAATCTTATTGGTCGGAATCGTCACCGCGTCGTTGCGTCATCACTGCGCGGCACGTAATCTGTCAGCTAACACGCGGGCATTTTTAAATCTTCGGCAAACCTTGCAGACGTGTTTGAAATAACAACAAGAAGAGAAATGACATCTGTTAGAAATCCTGCCCCTTGGACTCAGGACGAGGTGCAAACCTTTCTGTCATTAGTCGCCGATGAGAAAATTCAGCGGGAGTTGGACGACGCGGTCAGAAACGAAAGAATCGCATAAATGATGACGTCACGAATGACGGCCAGCTACACGGATGATCCTCGGTAATGTAAATGCAACCGAGGGGGGCCGATCCCGAGCGATCCGAGGCGAAGTGAAGCGAGTAGGTACCAGTGTAAATGCCATTTGTTTCTCAAAAACAATGTATTATTTAGCTTTTATGTGAGTATTTAAAAAAAAAAACATATATTATCATCTGGAAGCATTTTTGTGGTACCATTGCATAAGCACCAAACTTCTCCCTCTGCTCCTTTGCATGATGTGCAATTACATTACATTAAATGCCAACTCTGGTCTGTTTCCTGACCAGAGAGCATTCTGTAAAAGATGGTTCGATACCAAGTGGCCCTTTGACCGGGCGTATGCTTGTCTGTGCTGAGCCTGTATCCAATCGATTCTCCTCCATCGGTTGCCCTCCATCGGTCATCTGACACAACGCAACTCACGCCTTTTAACTGAAGGTAAACTTAGGTGGCCTTTCCAGAGAGTATGGGAGGGGTGGGGTGAGGTGGGCTGAAGGAGGAGGTTGCAGGATGGGATACGGAGGGGAGGAGGGTGAGAGAGGAGAGATAACCAGCGCTCTGTTTGCTTTTTACTGTTGGTCTGTTGTGTCCTATGTTATGGCATCAATATAAGGCCAGAGCACAGGCTGTATATAAAGGATGGATACAGCCACCAGGTCTCAGAAGTGAGGCCAGTGCATGAAAAAAGGGCAATGCTACGGATGACTGCTGGATGCTGCCTCTAAGAAACTACTGGATCCAACTGACCTCATTCTGATGTCATTAGTCTGTGCCTCTTCCTGGTGATCTGGTGGTTCAAGTGAAAATCATTTCGTCATTCAGGAGAGATTAGGCTTCAAAAAGAGGAAGATTTGGGAGTGAGGTGAGTTTGATTGACAGTGACTGACAGATGGTTTGGAGTCTGTTTCATTAGTGAACTGAAACCTACTCTAAGATGAAAACGCACCATATAAATGTACACCATCTCAGCTCAGGTGGTAGAGTGGGTCGCCCGTGAATCGTAAGGTGGGTTTGATCCCCGTCTCCTCCTGTCCACATGTCACTGAGTTACTCCCAATGATGGCTAGCATGGCAGCTCGATGTGGTGTGTGAGTGTGTGTGTGAATGGGTGAATGAGTTGCCTTGTAAAGTGCTTTCGGACCGAGCTAAGGTCATGAAAGCGCGATATAAATGTACTCCATTTACCATAACCTGAGCCTCATTTATACTGTGTACAAATATGAACTTAAGCCTCACTTTCCTCATCGTGAAGATTGTAAGAGATGAAGGTTCAGAATCATCTTTTCTGTCCTTCACACACATTTAATAACAGATCCAGGACTGAGATGCACCACATGCAGTCTGACAAAGTTAGGTAGAAATGATAGTTGAGATGCTTTTTATGTGGCTTGACAGACTGTATCCTAAAACACACAATATGCTAAGAAACTTGTTGGAGCCATGTAACACCTGTTCCTGTGTAAAACAGACACAGAGAAATGATGAATTTACGATTAGAAAAAAATCTGACAATCAAGTTTTTTCCACCTTAATCTGCCATCACCCAAATAAAAATATTGCTAGGGATTAGAGTAGTATATTTAAATTTATTTACTTATTTAGTTTTCATTTTATGCCTCACATTAACTTTGGTTAACCTCTGAGTTTCTCTGAAGGTTACTTATTAATCAGTTGTCTATAAAACAGTCCCATCAGTCCCAGTCCATTCTCCCCTGGAACATTAACTATAGCGGGACAGCAAACACTAAATTATTCATAAATAGACAAATTAGTATGGCACACACACATACACTGAGCCAAATTAGCCCCAAATTATCACCACAGCAAACATGTAACTAGCAGCTGATTGATGTGGGGAATTAAGCCGACTGGCAGCATCCCTGTCGGCTCAAATGACTGAATCATTCAAGCTTTTGCTGAAGAGGAAATTGCAATACATATATATTTAAGAGCTGGAACGGAGAAACACCTTCATATGAAATGTACTGGCATACAGCTGTGTTTGTCCTTGATCTGCTGTTTGTCCTATTAAGCTCTCTGTCAGATTTAAAGCTGAGCACATATTGACACAATAGTTCACTCACACATAAGGAAATTAAAGTAATGCCAGAACTATAGAGGCCACTGCCACGAGACAAAAATATTTGGGATGACAGCGGGGATAATGGCTCCTAATACAGTGGCAGTCTCATCTCTCCATCTCTGGGCCCGGGCCGCCTGCTGCTCCCATCTCTACTCGGCACATCATCCCCTGGACGATTGCTGCATCCAATCGTGGCTCAGGGCCTGAAAGTTTCTCCCAGACTATGATTCCTGCTGCTCACACTATTGCTGCCAACTCCAAAAGTTTCACGCTCCCAAGAACTGCTTTGTAAAATGTCAAGTGAACATCGAAATCATATGGGTTTTTGGCATTTAAAAAAAAAAAAGGATCTGTATGACTGGGCTGGTTGGGGAAAATGGCCCCTGACGTTAACTGGACCCACAGAGAGGATGTGATATCGGTGTAAGGGAGTAATTTGTCTTCCTTGTCATCTTCTTACTGGAGCTTAAAATATTGTTTATAGCTCTCACCAACCAACGCAGTCCCCAGAAGCTTTGATTGATGTATGAGGCATCACCATGGCAACCACCATGTGGGAATGATAAGTGACTTTGGCAGGAGAGTATCTCCTTCTGGATTATTAAGACCACCTAAGGGTTGTGTGAGCGTTTGCCTGTTTGTGTATACATGTAAGGAACGATGAGCTAAACCCGCCTGCTGTTGCCGCCCACTCCAAGGGTTAATCAGGTTAGGAGGTATCATGATTGAGCAGCTGACAAGGATCCATACGGTGCCTCAGGTATGGGATTCAAGCAGCATTAATGGAGGGTTGTGCACTGGCAGCTTGAGCTTATATTTTCTGATGCATTTTGACGGCGAATGATGGAAAACGCTGTGAGAAATGAAGAGAGAGACTCAACAGAGTGAGTGAAACAGACAGAGAAAAATTTGTTAAGTAATGTTTGCCAACAGCAACTGTTTAAATGCAATTAGGTCCCACTGGGTTTGCAAAATGACTTCAGCGTTTGGTGACTGGTTAGCTCCGCCGAGTATGAGTCTTGGTAATGGAAAGACCTGTCACATCTTGAGCGCAGCACCTTCATTTCCACAGTGCAGTGCTTCCAATTTTTTCCCCCCTCAAAGCATAAATGTTAGCTCGCTGGATGCTGCACTTCAGCACTTTAAACCCAGTAGGTTGCAGAAGGCACAAATGATGTCTTTGTGTGCTGCATCCAGTAGAACCACTGCTCCCTCTGCTGGTGAAAAAACAAAATGCAGGCACGTTGACGTTAAACGTTTTAAATGAGGTGAAGTAAATTAGTTTGCACAAGCTCTCTGGTTAAATTAAAACAATCAGTGGAGTGATATCACAGACTAAGTGGTAGTATGAACAGAAAACTTCAAAAAAACAAACTAAACCCTCAGATAAATAACATTTATTTGTCCCTGTTATTACAATCCTTCACACGCCAAAACTGAGTAAATTCATTTTCAAGGTACAGCAATGGAAACTGTGATTACAGGATTAAACATAACAGGATTATTGTTGACTGACTCTATGTGCTATATGATTCATATGTAATTACTTTACACTTGTCCCACACTGTTAATCAAGCTGCACCTAGCAGTATACCTCAGCTGGAAGATTTGTGCTCACTGTAATAATGTGGTAAAAAGCTCATTTGAATGTTGCTATAGAAATGAAGACATTAGTCTTTCCACTGATGCTTACAAATGTTGTGTCAGTGAAGGAAAAGTAACCCAGAAGGCATGTAGAGGCTTCCACTTTCTCTATATACAGATCCTCCCTGTGAGACCTTGACTTTGTTTCCTGCAGGAAAAATTGTCATTATGTTATTCAATTGTGAAAAATGAAGAGAAATGTTACTTTTGATACTTTTGACATGCCTGTGGTAATCTGTTTGTAATGGAAAAATTATAAATCATTTATCATCAGCATATATATATAAATCTATGCCCCAGGAGTATCCACTGTATGTGTGGCACAGCCCACACCAAGAGTGCCTGTGGCAGAGTTTATGTAAATAGAGCATGTAAACTGTAGGAGGGGCAGTGGAAAACTCCCTGAGAGACAACCACTCAGCCCACCGTGGCAGAAAAATCACTTTCCTGCTGTTCCCAAGTGCTTTGGTTTAACAGTTCATGCATTTTCAATTGTGATGCTTCAGAAGTGCAACTGTGGCAAATGTGTTTTATATAAAATAAAAAGACAGTTTGGACTTAAAGGCACAATAGAGCATGGCACATGGTTCAACAGAGGAAATGTAAATGACATATAATGGCATGATCACACACACACACACACACACACACACACACACACACACACACACATGTATTTTCCCATGTCACTGTGAGAACTGATTTATACTTCAGGTCTCAGTCGTCAGTTTTTGCCAAGTGCTACTGAGCTGTTAATGCAGCATTGCTGAATGTTACAGGCTCCAGGATCCAGTGAATGAATTAAAAGCAGCTGCCTGCAGACACAGAAAGAGAAAACTGGCGAACAGTGGCACAGACAGGTAGGCAGGAAGCCACAGACAGAGGCAGACACGTGTTCAGTCTGAGTCAGCTGTGGGCTCAGGATGAAAGGTCTGTCAAAGACTGCAAACACACACCACGCCAAACACTGTGGACTGACTGAACCTCTTCACCATCCCCTCAGATACACTCACACCGTCAGTGTAAAAGACATAAGCACTGACTGTCAAACAGCAGAGAACTTCTGAAATTAAGAGTCTGAGAGATTTGTCATGTTTGTCTAATGCCCAAAACATTTACACAATATATTTGTTATTATATTGTGCACCAATATGAGCATGCAAATATGATGTGTGTAATGTTTATTATGTATGTGCAGGTGTACATGTCAGACTGATATATGTTTGGGTGGCTTGAAGTGATATGATTTAAGTTTGTGTCACCAGGTGTCAGGACATAAACGTCTGATTTACATCATGATTTCAGTGAGATTATCACCCACCTGAAGGACAGTGTCCTGGTGATAAATCAGATCATATCTTTCTACAGTGAAAGCACATTTTTAGTACAAGAAGTGTGTTAATATGTGTACATTTTAATACGCCTTATGTACTATAATAAATAACTTCACCGTGACCAGCTACGAACACAGTTTACATTAACGATCAATGGGATGAAGAGTCAAATAAAAAATGAGCTGATGCTGCTAAAACCTGCATTGACTTGGATTCTCAGTAAGATCCAGATCAGCAACATTTACACTGACTCCTGTGATTTAATCCTGGATATATTCTTGGTTATTGTTGTCAATAATAAGAGGTATGCACGCTATAGACACGCTGATAGTTCAGGAGTGGAGCTAAAAACTATTCAACTGCTGCTATAAAACAGCTTCTATTTTAAAGTTCTTTAGAAGTTTAATGTGTAACATCAACAGCCGCTGACAATTACTTCACATTAAAACATTAACAACCAAACATTAAAGTGTGAAGCGAAATGAGAGCATTAAAACACCAAACTGTACAGTAACACTTTTAATAATGGCTTTACACTTTTATACAAAAATTACTTTGAAAACAGATCCTGTCTGAGCTGGATCACAATTTATTTCTGTAAAAAAAAAAAAAAAAAAAGATAAAACAAAAATAAACAATGACAATGCTAAGCTTTTATAACAAAGGCAGCTGGATCCTCTGTTTTAGAGTCATACATATCTCCATTCCCTTTATTCTGTTGGTTTGATTAAACATTTACACACACACACACACACACACACACACACACACACATATATCTGTATGGTTATGTAATGTTGTTTTGCACTGGTGGAAAAGTGAAGACTGAGGATCAGTTTCTGTTCCATGAAATCTTTTTTGGGAAGCAGATGAACAGTGGACATGTGTCCAGTGTTTTCCAGGCACATGTCAGTCAAACAGACAGACTGCTGGTCCTTTGTGGACACTCTGTACACTCTGTACAGCTCAGAGTCACACGCCTCCTGTGTTTTACCTTGTTAGACTGTAGGAGGCGGGGACCAGGTGCAGGAGGTTTACTTTAGTCTGGCTGTTGTTTATTTGAACTTTGTTTCATAATCCATTTCATTGAAGCCATTACACTGTGTCACTGGAGCGTATCACAGGACTTATTTCTTCTATGACTTTTTCTAAGCTCGTTTTGTTATTGTGTTTGTATTATCTTATTCTTGATGTTATGTTGAAATGCAAGGTCGGTGAAGTTACCATGTCCAAAAAGTTTGTGTATAAAATAATACATGTGGTCAAACTGCATCACGGAGAGGTCAGAGGATGCTGTTTGTAGTCCACTGAAGTTAGTAAAGATGAAAAGGTGAATCTGTATTAGTCAATGTTTCTTTGTGTTTTTTATAAATGTGATAGTACTAATTATGTTTTCATGGCAGCGTGTGTCTGTTACATGTGATGCTGTGTTTCTGCTCTGTGTTCACACCAGCCTGGGGTCAGAGGTCATATTCCTGCTCAGACACAACTCACAGTCTGTTTGGTGTGATTGGTTTCTCAGAGCTAAAGAGAGAAGCAGCTGTTGCCATGGCCACACAGCTCACATCACATGTCCACAGTGTTCATGGTTTCACTCCCACTGGCAGGAGAGGAATACAAAAGTTCACAGTGTAAAGTTTCACTGACACTTCACTTTCAGTTCTGGGTAGAAAGCTGTTGTCAGGCTCTGTGGGTTAAAGTAATGTTTGCACAGCAGGAAAACATCTGACTCCCACAGGAGGCAATAAAGATAGACTGACTGATCCTCCCTGGTTATGTGAGTGTTGATGTCCTGAAAGCTTTTCTTCCTGGAGTGCAGCATAGAAAGGACTGTCACCAAGAGACGCCTCAGCCTAAAGCTGATGCTAAATTATGACCATATTTGGACATGAAGGGAGGAGTGAGGAGGCGGGTCTAACCTTGAACCTGAGGTCACTGTCCAATGTGTATGAGACTTGACTTCATTGATCCAGCTAACCCCGCCCCTAAATCTTCCTCTTTTAGAAGCCTAATATCTACTTAATCAAGTGTTTGTTGTTGTTGTTGTTTTTTCAGATGGACCAGCTGTCAATCAGACTAACCCCGCCCCTAACTCCTCCCACCAGATCACTGAGAAGAAGAATTAACATTAGCTAATGACACCAGAATGACTTGTGGAAAAAAATCTTGACTGAGTATTTAATGATCAGAGTTTGTTGGAGCCAGCATCTAGTGGCCATCAGGAGTATTGCACTTTTTTTTACTTCTGCATTGGCCTCATTTTTGCTTCATCCATTTCTATGAACAGTGTGTATTATTAAGGCAGCTGGATGCAGCAGCTCATCACCACTCCCTGTTGCTGCTAATTTCTTCAGTGGTCACTTGAATTTAATCAGTGCTGCTGCCCAAAGAGACGACTGTAAACACACATGTCTGTAAAACTGCTGACAGGACAAGATGGTTTTTATCTTTTTCATTTTTGTGCCATCATCATCATCAGTCCAACCTGCAGGCGGGGGTCACAGGTTAAAACACAGATGCACGTGTGCAGTGGGTCACATAATGTAACAGCAAACCCAGAAGCACTAAAATAATGTATCTCCTCCTCCAGACAAACAGCTGCAGTTGAGAAGAGCAGGATCCTTCCTGGTGTCCAGTTCTTACATAAAAAGGTTCAAACCGTGTTCATATCCGACTGGTGCTTTCTTGTTTGGGTTAAAAACAGCTCAGGGTTCCCTGCTTCCCTGGAGTCAAACTGTGGACATTGTAATGATACGTTGGCCTTCACTGCTGAATATCTATATTTTCCATGAATATGCCCTCTGAGTTTCCTTGTGGCCATTCCTGGGATGTAGAGCAGCAGTGTAGCCACAGCAGTGAAGGTCCTCCCCCGTCACACTGACGATAAACAGTTTCCTTATCTGAGGCTCTCAGCCGTTAGCAGACGTCAGCGGAGGAGGACCTTCGTGTGCAGGCCTCTGGAGACCTGCCACACACTGGGAACACTGGCTGGGTTTTCAGGGATCATCTTCCACAGTGTGGATGTACATGGATCATTACTTGTATGTCTTGGTGGACAACAGTGCACTCCTGTCTATCCCTACATGTCAGCCCAACAGTCTAAGGAGCTGTGGCTCTTTACAGGAGTGATCACCACAGCATGTCGTACTGTGAGGCTCAGCTCTGATTCACAGCAATAATAATAACAAACTGTTTTATCAGCTGGTGCAGAAGCCACCGTGTGCGTAGGCTCCTGAACATTGAAACATTTTCACTCACCAGCCTCCTCTTTGTTTGTCTCCTCAGTGATGCCTGAACATCCAGTCACTCCCTAGCACCCGACAAATACCACACACCCAGCGCAGCCTGCACAGATCAAACTGAAGGTACACGGATGGGGAGGTACCATCAAGAGGAAGGAGATAAATGTTCTGTTGCAGTTTGTGATATTTAGTAATAATGGTTACACCCAGCATCAAGATACAGGTTCCTGTGTATCCATATCATCCTCCAGCTTCAGCACGTCACTGTTTACCACAGACTAACTGAGCTGATGGTACTGACCTCACCATGCTCACACACTGGTGCTGCAGTATCTCTGTAGCTGCCTGCTGCTGTCTTTCAGCCCAGCATCACACCAGCATGAAGCGACGTCACTACACTGGACACATGCTTCCTTTGCCCACCTTCTCCACGCTGCACATCCCCCATCCCTAGTTCTTTGAACTCATCACTACCCTCATCCAGCCTTTCATGCAACCCTCCTCCTCCTCCTCCTCCTCCTCCTCCTCCTCCTCCGCCACCACC
>OOFC01013736.1:0-10841 GCA_900323345.1 Pseudochromis fuscus | reverse complement strand
CAATCCGCTCCTAAGTCTCTGCTGTAAACAAAAGGGACGGGGCTGCTTTTATATGACGAGCCTCCGCTGGCCATGAGCAGCCAGGATGAACGGCATGGCTCAGCGCGTGCACACGGCTCTCATTGGTGGGAAACGTTTGTTTGTGTCGGGTGTAGCCAATCAGCGCGCGGAGCTGGCGCGTGGACACCGCATGGCTGGGAGAATGTGGAGCGTGCTCAGCAGATGTGCGCAGAGGAAGTCGAAAAGAGACAGAAAGTACTTTTGTAGTAAACATGTAAACGCATCATCCCACTGATGAGTCAGTGAAGTATCAGACTGGATGTACCGAACTGAGAATAAGCTGGAAAGACATGAAATACTCGAAAAGCTCAATAGAAAGCACTTTTGAGCTGTTATAAATAATACCTACAGTAAATGATAAGGATATAGTACACTACAGTACTTGAGGGGAAATGAGGCGATAAGGTTTCCTGTGAACATGTGGAGCTCTGAAGTCTTTAACATTAGATAGATTGTGAAATAATCCTATTGATAAACACAAATATATGACATAACCATTACATTTGGATACATTTCTATAATAACATACAATGTCAAAACTTTTTTATTCAAGGTGTTTTTATGTAGTGTTTCCCAGTTATCAGGTGGTTTCCAGGAGCAGATCAATGTCTCTCCAACAGACTCCATCTCTCTGTTATCTGCTCTTATCTCTGAGGGCATGGCTCAGTTTGCAGCTGTGTGGTTCAGGACTCAGGAGTTCAGTCAGATGAGAAGTGTATTTCTTGATAGTTCCTTCATGACCTTGGAGAGTGCAGTTGAAGACAACAGGTCTGGAGTTTTACTGTGGCTGAAGTCCAGATTCCCAGAAAGCACAAGGCTCACTGTGTGACAGCTGCTTGTGGTGATTTAATAACATTTGGAGAATCTGTACCACTGATGCACAGTATCAGCTGACAGGATGAGGACTTGGAGGTGGATCCTCATTAACTGATCCCCCACAGTCACACACACCAAACTGTACACTGCACAGAGAGGGGCAGAAAGAAAAAAATCAGGGTCAAATCCAAGAATTTCTGTCTTTGCCATGAAGTAAATTAACTTCTATACAGTCAGCTCTGTCTGCAGGTAGATACATCACAGTGTGTATAGATCATAGGCTGTTTATAGGAAGAGATGAAGCAAGTGGTTGTTTCTCCTTCAGCAGAACAATTAAACCCTGTGGCAGAGAGACGCGAGCCAAGACATGCTTTAAAATGCTCCAAAAACCTCACAGTACATATCTGTTCCTATAAGTGCCACTGATGTGTTGATCATCAAGGAGTGTACTTTATGTGCAATACCCCCACCGGCCACTAGATGCTGGTTCCAAAAAACTCTGACTCCAACTGACTTCAGTCCTGAAATATTCAGTCAGTACATTGTTTCCACAAGTCATTCTGATGTCACTAGATAAAGTCAACTCTTCTTCTCAGAGATCTGGTGGGAGGAGTTAGGGGCGGGGTTAGTCTGATTGACAGGTGGTCCATCTGAAAATCATTTAATCATTAAGGAGATATTAGGCTGAGAGAGGGGGAGGAGTTAGGGGCGTGGTTAGCTGGATTCACAGCTCTGGTCTCCAATGAGAGCAGCTTTGAAGTTGAGTCTCATCCACATTGGACAGTGACCTCAGTTTCAGACCCGCCTCCTCACTCCTCCCTTCATATCCAAATATGGTCACTTCTGGCTCCAAACAACCAACATGACCTCATTCAGATACTAAACTCCTGGATCAGAGTGAGAGTCCACAAACCAACATGTGATGTCACACTTGCTTCATCCACTTCTATAACCAGCGTATGGTATAGATGCTGCATGAAGAGGAACAACCTCGGAGCTGCTTCACAAAACCTCGTTTCTTTCAACATGGCAGAGTTTTCTGTCCTTGCTTAACTTACAGTAACAGAGAAGGTCATCTCCATAAGGTGATCTCCGCCGTTCCTGGCATCAGTTTATCCTCTGAAAGACGAAAAACACTTTTTAACCAGCAATAGCAAGACTCAGAGTGTGGTGCAGAACCGTGAACTGCTTCAGAACCACTCGGCAAAATATACATTCAACACTGTCGATCACACAAATACATTCAAATGTTCATTTTTCTGGTCTTGAACAGTCCTGTCTTGTGAGCTGTGGCCCAGCAGAGCACTGGTGGTACAAGAAAGATTTAAAAAGTGAATGGTAGTGAACAAAGGAACAGACATAATGCTAAACTGACAAGTTAGCATTAAGCACAGCAAGAAAAACGAGTCTCAAATCCTGGATATCAAGGGACAGCCCTACAGCAGACGACTGGTATCCTCCCTCTGACCCACTCCCTTCAAGAAGGATTTGTTAAATTACCAGATCTAGATAGTTATTGATCCCCGAGGGGAAACTGGGTCAGTTACAGCCTCTCACAGGCGGGAATGACTTCCTGTGGCGTTCTGCGGAGCATCCCTGTGGGCGGAGCCTGTCAGTGAATGAACTCCTCTGTGTGACTGGCAGGTCATGGAGCGGGTAGTTTAGCCAGCATCCTCATGGGTCCACATGTGGACCCACGTCAGACTGGACTTTGTTCTGCTGAGGTAACAATGTGTCCAGCTGATGATGGCCGGGGGTCACCTCTCTTATTGTGATAACGTTATAAGGCTTTGACCTTATGGTGTCATTAAGATTGTGACTTGTGGCGATAGAAATAAAACTGAATATCATCCTGGTCGATCCAGGACATTCTGCTGCTGTGGAGGATCATGGACTTTGGTCTTTGTGTCCCCTCCTGTGATACCTGCTACATGTCCATGTCACTACTGTCCAGCTGTCAAGAAAGTGTAAAACACGGTTCTGTTTGTATTGACCTTGCAGTGTAATATGAGACGAGGCCCTGCGCCTTATTAAAAACAAACACTGAGTTGTATTGGAACAAAGAAACCAGATATTACAGAATTCTGTATACATGCACAGAAAAGCTCTTATATAAGGTGATGGCTCTATATGTGTGTGTGTGTGTTGCATATGCAGGCTCTGAGTGCTGTGAGTTAGGCGATTGTACTATTCATTGCAAGTACATGCATGTAGCATTTATCAGCAGATGTGCAGTTGTCCTGAAGCCTCCAGTGATGTTCCCCCACAGCAGCATTCATTCATGGAGCACCTCACATACACACAAATCAATCTGTCCATGTGGACATTCAATCTGATTCCTGGCTTAGAGTTACCATCAAAGAATAAATAAATCAGCACTCTCTGGATTGGTGTAACACTGAGGACGGTGCTTCCTCAGTTATGTGAGCAGGGTGTCATATGTCCTGCCCTGCCCACTGCTGCTGCTGAGAACCAGGAGCCATTTTAGAACCGATGAGATTGTTTTGTTCCCTTCGATGAACTTTCACCCACTTTTTTTAGACTGTGATATCATCTGGATCATTTACACCATAAAACCTTCCAAGGAATGTTCCACCCCAACCCTCAGTCTGTGGGCATGGATCACCCTCACAGGCCCGGGGCCACAGCCTGGGTATGAGAATAGCATTTGTTGTTGGAGAGTTGATCAAACTGCACCAGAGAAACGACAACAAGACACACAAGTCTGAGATGAGGAGTTTGTCCTGTTGTCTGGTGTCTCTGCTGCAGACCACGGGGGGAGGACAGCGGCCATCACACATCCTGCAGCCTGCTACACACGTGGAGACTGAAAAACTTTTGTCATTGTGCACGAGACACAACAAAACTGCTTCTTCTTAAGGTGCAAACATCCAAACACACACACATGCAGCACTAATGCTGAGCTGCATAGTAAAAAAAAAACAGTGCCCTGAACCATAAGACAGCTGCACTAAAATAACATAAACCAGATATGTACAGTACAGTGTTACAAAGGGAGGGGAATAAATGTGTGTGTGTGTGTGTGTGTGTTTATGGCTCTGTGGAAGAAACTGTCCTTGAGTGTGTTTGTCTGAGATTTAATGTTCAAAGCTGCAGTTTGTGGTGCTGACCCGTGTGTTTAGGAGTGAACTGGTCAGAGGCTGCAAACTTGAAGAAGTGAAGAACAGCTCAGCTTGTTGACTGTCAACGTCCCCTCCACTGAGACTGCTGGCTCATAACCACTGATGATCTCCATGCCTCCCCAGACCCTCCCTGACAGCTGGTTGTGGACTCTGACCTGAAGGCCTCATCACAGCTTTGATGCTTAGATGTGCTGTCTAAATCAGAAGAGATGTCCACACAGGTCACAGACTGGAAGGACAGCATCTGTCTCGTTACTGTTGATGGTGGCTGGATGATACACGACCCGTGGCCTTACATAACATGAGGGTAATAACTCAGAGCCTCATCTCTACTGTCTGAGCTATGGGCTGCATACACAGCTGAAGTGTACCAGCTTTATGCTGCTGAGTTCAATGTTCAGTTCACAAACATCACTGGATTTATTTGTACATGTCACCTGTAATGTAATGGTTTTAGGACTAACTTACAGAATTATGGACGCAATGAAAACTCTCAATTCTGAAAATCAAACAGGATCAGTGATGATCAGGTCAGTAATCACACACACCACAGTGCAGTTATTCAGTTCAGTCATTTATTTCACAGTATGGAAACATGAACAGGGGGAACTCTGCAGGACCCAGCATCAGCAACACCAGTGTGACACAGACAAATGAGAATCTGTCCCAGTGCATGCTGGGAAGTCATCAGCCACACCTGGGAGCCCTGACAGCAGGGTTAACTAAAGCAGTGCTTGTTTGGATACAGCAGCTGGACCCACTCTGAACCTGCAGGAGTTGAACTGGTCAGACTCTCAGTGCAGAGCAATGATGTGCTGCCCCCTGCTGGAGGCAGCATGCTGCTACACTACACCCTGATGCAGCTGAGCATCATGTCTTCAAATCATGTAAACCACCACAGAACCCTCCATGTAGAGGACTTCCAAACCATGTGAGGGTCCCAGATAAGGGGTCTCCAGAAAAACTCTGCTGTATCTGGCTGGTCCACAAATGTACAATTACAAATTAGGAACTTTTTCCAACTTGTGCAACACAACGTTCACGTCTCTTCCATCACCCTGTGTGAGTTTGCATCTATTCAAGTCTTCCCATTCACTTATGTAATCCTGTCATGAGGAAAATTGGCGTTCAGTGTGAACAAATCCCGACACGTCATCGACATGAACAAACATCCAATTCCTGAGTGACTGTTCAGTACCACTCTGGTCTGTAGGTGTGATCTTTGAGGAAAATGTCCAATGTCAAGATGCTGCAGACACAGGATGGGACTCGCTCTGGAAAACTTGTACAACTCTGCTTCCACATCATGTGATTGGGACGAATTTTTAAATGTTTGTACCATCTGTGGACCAGATCAGGAGAGGCTGACAGTACTGTGATTGTTTTTAAAATATATGGAAGAATCCATCAGCTGTCACATCAGCTCCTTCCAGTCTGTCCTCTGTAAAGACCGACTCCAGTCAGTGACAGCCGACAGCACCGACTCCCTCCACTGCTCACCCATCACCATCAGTCTGCTGCCCCTAAAAAAATATAAAATAAAGTCAGGTTTCAGTGTCCACTGTGGTACGGTCCTGCTGCATCATGTGACAGACAGAGTGAGGCTGTTCCCAGCAGGTCCTCTGAGCAGGCTGCTGCAGAGGCCGGCTGGGATGAGGTTTGTTTTGGGGTCACTTCCACAGCTCGTCAGGAACATGGATCCTGAGAACCTTGGTATATGACCCAACACAACACAACACTGAAGACACTTCATACTCACTGTGACAGGCGGCCGACGCTCTCTCCACGTCTCCAGCACCGTCTCAGGGTTCTGAAAGAAATGGATTTATTAAAACACAACCACAGGATCCTGTCTCCTCATTTTATCCTTCAATTCCTCCTGTGAGGAGATTGGTCAGGAAACACTGACTACACCCAGTGGACAGTGCATCAGCATTTACACTGTGCCTGATGTCAGCTGCTGGCTCTCTGAACTGTTTCCCAGCACGTCTGTAACAGCAGGAATTATAAACTAGTTGTTACTCAGGAATTTATTTCTTTGCATAGTAATAAAACCACGTTCCAGCTTCCTTTGATTCTTTCTGGTGAATTTTCCTGAAGAAGAAAAGAAAACAAGGTGCACAACCTGCTACAAAATACTGTGTTCTGCAGTGATATCCCACAAGCCCAATGGCAGTGAACATGTGGGTAAAGCAAAACTACAGGTTTGCTCTCCGAGGCATTTCCAACGACACGGCCCTACAGTCAAAGGTCAGTCGGGATAGACCTCAGTGTCCAGGAAGAGACATCTGGCGACACCACTCACCTTAGTCTGTCTGCTGAAGCCTGGGGTCAGGGGTCAGGGGTCATCCTCTGCTGCAGCACAAAGCTGGAGGACCAATAATGACCAGTTACATGGATGTACTGACAAGCAGCAGATGCAGCACCAATCATGACAAAGTCAGTGGATTCACATCAATGACAGCTAGTACAAATACTACAGAACCACTTCAGAACATGGAAGAACACAACAGTAGAAATGTGGCCAGTGTTGTACAGGTACAGTGTTTCAGTGGCAGGACAAGATGGAGACTGAACACACGAGCAGCAGCTTCATCTGTGATCAGTTCAATATGTTGTGTTTTAACACAACTGTGAGAATGTGTCAACAAATATACCAGGACTCCACACACAGGCAGCATGGAGACCAACGATGCCACATGTTGACTTGGTTTAGCACTGACTTTTGAACTAACCAGCTGATGGAGCAGCAGGCTGCAGATACCGTACAGTGCTGCAGATACACTACATGTCCCATCACTGGCACAACTTCACAAGACTCACAGTCATCCCTTCACCCTCACAGGTAAGATGCACTCAGTATAGTCCAACTTCTAACACCCACCTGTGCTGCTGAAGCCTGGGGTCAGGAGGTCACCCTCAGCTGGAGCAGAACCCTGGAAGACGAGACAGACACTTTAACCTGGACCTCAGTGTGTGACGACAGGCTTTCCTGACTGTATACAGTAATGACCAGCACGTGACTGAGGATGTTAGTTACATATGGTATATCCTCAAATAATGAAGAAGCCGTCATTTCCCTGAACTGCAAAAATGCATGGTGCCATGAGGAGGCCTGTATTAGAGGCAGGACTTTAAATTTCATCAAGGTTAATGAGTCATTTTGGTACAAAGTTCATGTTGATGCTACAGACAGGACCAGGAGTGAATCTCTTTCAGATTCAAAATCCTTTCCAGATTCCTGAGGGGGATGATACAGGGCAACTTTAACCATTTCACTCATCATCGGCCCATTGACCACAACAGTAGGAATATGCTATCACTTGGATGTAGTAAAATGTATATGTTACACAAGAAAAACATTACAAGTACTAATACTACTGTATATCAACCAGTACAAATACATGAAGTCCATTAGGACGTCTGTTTCAACAATTATTCCAGGACTCCACACACAGGCAGCATGGAGACCAACGATGCCACATGTTGACTTGGTTTAGCACTGACTTTTGAACTAACCAGCTGATGGAGCAGCGGGCTGCAGATACCGTACAGTGCTGCTGAAGTGGGAGGAAACGGCAGCCATGTAAATCCCTCCTTACTTACATGATATTGTTGCGTCTGTGTAGACGTCCAGGACAGGACAGGTCAGGTCAGGTCAGGAGACCTACAGAGGGACAGAGGCAGGATGAGGGGGAGGTCTCCAGAACCATGAACATATGGAGTTATGTACAACAGGTTGTTCAGAGAGGCAGCTGTCAATCACATTTCAGAGCAGTTGAACATATTTAGCCAATCATCATAACTCTGAGCCAACAGTACACGTATTCTGTAAGGACTCACCGCTCTGGTCGGAGGTAGTCTCTGAGACCTGGTGGACAGACATGGGACAGGTTAAACTTACTGCCAGTACAAATCTGGAACAACTTTCCAACGGCAACAGTTGTTCATTCCCATTAGTAACACTGCTGCAGGGAAACAGCAGCAGTGGGTTGCAAGAGAAAGTATTGCTCTGTGCACTGTATGAGCTCTACGGCCCACCTGACAGGACCAGAGCTCACACTGTGCCAACACAACCACAACACAGCAGACTGACACTGCAGATGCACTGGAGGGTCTGACCTGGACCGTGCTCAAATTAACCAGTCTACAGACAGCTTCACACAACCCTCTATACTTACTAAATCATATTAAAAATCAAGCTTCTCATCTTTTCAGACTGTAGTCCTAAATTAATTATAAACTTGACACAGTCATATTTCATGTTCCTACTGCCTCACCTGCTGGTGTGGCCGTCTCATGAAGACTGACTGTGCACAAGTGAAAATGGAAATAAACTCACCTCATGTTCCAGATCTGCACCACAGGCTGTAGACCTGCTTCTCATTACATTCAATGAGCACACATCCTGCTGAAAAAACAAAACACAAAGGTTGATTTTTAATCTTGAAAAAGTGAAACCTTGTTGACAGCTAGACACTTTCTTTTACATATACTTGAGTGTACCAGGCCTCATTGACACCTTTCAGCAACTGATGATGCAGAGGTGAAAGCACAACCTGATGTTCTATAGCCACTGCTGACCCGGGTCCAGCCCACTGCACAGGCACAGCCCACTCACAAGTCTGCACTGTGGCACTGTGTGGAGGATGCAGCCATCTCAACCAACAGGTTGGTTATTTCATTCAAAACTACTCAGGCGCGCAGATCTCAAACTCAACACCTGTACGTCCACAAAGCAAAAATATATGAAAACAAGGAAAGAAAATCTAAACTTTGGACATTAAAGATGGTCGCAGCAACATTTAAGGAAAAACTTGTCCTCCATGTCTGTTCCTCGGTGACGCTGATTGGTTTTTGTGATACCACGTGACGTCATTTTTTGCTAAAAGCAAAACTTTCGACACACGAAGTCGCCTGGCGAACAGACGCGCATCATTACAGCCACTTATTATACATATTATATATTATAACCTCGCTTCGCCTGTGGTATGAACAGTCATGGAACCAGTTTCTTAGAGCCTGCTACTAGCGGCCAACAGTGGTACTGCACTGTAGGGCCTCCGCATGGTCTTCACTGTTCACACCCGGTAAACATACAGCAGATCTCCCTCTCTGCAGGACAGCGGCTCTCGAGGACCGGAGTTGGAGAGCCCTGACATACAGCCTGTGCGACGACAATAGAAAGTCGAGAGCCCAGGAAGTACATAACCATTTACTCGGTTACGTCCAGGTGAAGAGTCAGATGGTCTGTTTCGTGAAGTTACAGGACACTCGATGTCCCCATCAGTGGTTTTGGAGGGAAAGGGAGTCAGTTATTCCACTGCAGGCAGTTTTAGAGACACACACTTTTCTAACAGGAGTAAACCTTCATTAAAGTTCCATCACAGGATAATGCACTCCAGCTAACCCGTGCAGACCCACGAGGACCTGTGCTCTGAAGGTAGACGGTAGCTAAGTTGCTATGCTAACTAAAACAGGACAACGTGGTCCCCCACACACACATATATATATATATATATATATATGCCTAGTCCACAACGTCACGGTTCCCAAACAAACCACGGATTGAGTCACAGACGGTGTGTGTGTGTGTGTTCTTCTGAGCTGTCTCTGCTCAGATATGTTTTATTTCTACTCACCCTCAGTGTGTCCATCTGCATCGTGTGTCTCACACGGAGGAGCCACAAGAGGAGCTGACGACGTGCCGCAAAGGTATTTATAGAAGCGTTACGACAGTTGAATCTGCTTTTCGACAGGGCAACACGGAAATCAAACGTTTATTTAATAAATGAACTTTATTAAACGTATTGCACATTTGACAGAATGTTTTACATTAATTACAGTTGTGCAAAATAAGAACAAACACAGTTACCAGGGAAAATAAAATAAAAAGATATTGAAACATGCTACATTTCACACATGCACTCAGTCTTTTCAGCCTTGTTATTTTGGCTGAAAAGACTATTTTGGGTTTTTTGTGATTATTAGTATATTTATTTATAATAAATTCAAACTCTTTTAATGTCTGGAAAAATGCATTTGATTTCATTTCAATTCAAAACAGTAGAAAATTCTCCCTGGCCAAAATTAAACAGAGCTAAAGTACCATTTGAAGTACTTGTAGTACTTTTTCCAGAACAGAGTTGTGTCACTGAAGAACAACTGCAGTACAACACAGCACCACAAACATAAAGAAAAGCTGCTGAGTGCTTGGCTGCTGTGACTGCGCGCCGCCATCTTGGAAAGGGAATGTTTTGATTTATGATTGTAACTTTCACCTAAAGCACATTTTTTGTTTAAATGTTCAGGTTTTTTGCAGCATGTTAATTTTTTGAATTTGTAAAATTTTGACAGGAGATTTTTTTATGTAGAGCAAAACATTTTTATGTTTTTCTTAAGCTTTTGTGTATTTATTATTTTGGAATAATATTGTATCCTGTCTGTTTCTATTCATATTTATGTTTAATTTTTTTTTTGGTTTTAGTCTGTTTAATAAATGTTTATCCTGTTGAGCCTTTGACCTAAAATGTGCTTTGAGTTTTGGCCCCTGTGTGACTGAGTTTGTCACCCCTGCTTTAAATGGTAAGAAAAACAAAACAAAGCAAAAAAAATTCAACATAAAGTGCCATTTCTACTTCTTACTTCTTCTGGTAAAACATCCAGAAATAGCCTATGAATGGCTTTTTGACAGGCTTAAATTGCACTTTCATCCGATTCCTCCATTCTGGCATATGTTAGCTGAGCTCTGATGTGTGCATCAGTGTAATTGGTGAGCAAGCAAATCATGCACTGACAAACATTCTGCATTGTTTGGAATGC
>OOFC01013735.1:22617-36933 GCA_900323345.1 Pseudochromis fuscus | reverse complement strand
AACGCACGGTGAATCACGCTCGCACACACAGGTAACCCTAGAGCTCTTTTTTTTTATGCTATTGAAACGGCTTGGTCTGCCTGCTCTGAAGTTCATAAAGCACACACACACACATCAGCACCACTTCAATCACTGTCAGGAGCCTCAGGAAAACCCTCTCAATCAGCCCAACAACAGATGACAGTATCTACATTAAACAACCCATTAAAAGCCGAGCATATGCATCGCCTTTTTTCCTCTGTTTATCGCCGCTCCAAAGTCTTCAACTTCTTTTTATTGACAAACCACACCTTGAAGACCTTGGAGGTTTTTAAACGCGGTGAGAAAAGGTCATGACATTCAGAAATGGCATTCTCTTTGGGGAAATGGCTCGGATGCTTGGCCGTTAAATAAGGTTAGTTCTATCGGCTCGATTTCTAAGCTGTTTGGCGTCCTCTGAATCTCTAAAGAGTGGTCATCCCCCCCTCCCGCCAACGCTAAAGCCTCTCTGTGCAACTTGGAGTGGTGTCACTCTTTATTGTGGCTAATGAAGAGTGTAGAGCAGGCTCACACATGCAAACACACATGCTGTATAAGTGTTTATATGACGAGTCTACGCTCCCATTTAGTGGTGGTGGTGGTGTGTGCACGGATGGATGCATTAGCGGTGGATGGCTGGGGGTGGTTGTTGCTGACAGTTAATGATACACTTCTTCCAGCACACACACACACACACATGTACACACACACAGAAAAACAAACCCCCTGCACACGCAGACACTTTCATGCATCCTGCACAGCTCGCTGCTATCTCCGTTCACCACTCTCCTCCCTCAGTTCCTCTCATGCAGCCGAGGAATTGAAATGCGAGTGCTTAAGGGTAAAACCTCGAAGGCCCCAAACAGAAACCATTAACCCTTTAGTATTCCCCCGGCCTTGCAGCTGATGAGTTATTCAAGGCTTTTGACAAGGATCCGCCCTCTTTACATTCGCTAATGATGAGGAAAGGTCAGTGAACGTGCTGAGAGACGCCTTCGGCAAAATGATCTCTGGATTCAGTGTGGCGAGGTTGTAACGGGCCTCTGAAGTCACCCCTTCCTGCTGTATTACTATAACGTGTTTGAAGCAATCAATGGGCTGAGCTACTCACAAGTCTGAGTCCTGTCACCACTGACACTGTTAATTAGCTCTGAAGAATCCCAGGCGCTTTTGTCTGAGCCCATTTGAAAGGAGACGAGCGGATTAGACCATTTTGCTTTACATTTGTTATTCCTAATGCCATCTAGCGTGCGGAGATCTTAGTGATGGTGGGTGGCTCCCGGTAGGCCCCCCAACCACAGATCCCAACATGAAACAGCAGAAGAATGACTGGAAAGAGGCCCGTGTGCCTTTCACCAGAGCAGCAAGTGATCCTAGCACAGACCACAATCACAGGAGTATTCCCTCCCTCCAGGATTTGCATATTCTGCAACTACTGTGTCTTTTTGCTTTGTTTGCTGACATTTGGATGATTGATGTGGGTTTGGAGATGACTGGCAAACCCCTTCTTTTCCTACAAATCAGACCAAAGCTTAATTTATTCTGCACCAGAGAAGAGAGGAGACAAAGATGAAGTACCCAAGAATGTAGTCTGCTAGTTTATCACCCATTCAAGTATATTCTAATGATCAGCACTGCCGGCACATTTTAAAATGATTCTGGAAAACAGACTCGCTGAACTTAACATTTACTATCTTTTTCTTATTAGCAAAGAGCAGGAGACAAAACAGCCACTGCACTGGGTGCCATGTTCTGTCATTTTTAGAGTGCCCTGACCGCCGCTTTTGCCGGTTAAAATGACAAACATTGCTGGCGGCAGGTCATATCATCTGTCACTAATTAAAATTAATTCTGTGAGTAACTTCATAACGGGACTACATTAAACTTGTCTGTTCTCTGGATGAAATGCTCCCTGCAAGTCGTCGGCCAAAAGTCCTTTGTGAGGGAGGAACCTCCGCTTCATTCATATCACTACTACGTAACCTGGAGTGTTTCAGTGTTTCCAACGACTCACATCGCATCATGAGTCATGTGTCCTCTTTCTGGCAGTCACACTCTCCCAGTCAAACCCTCAGACATATAATTAACAGTTGAAGTATGTCAGCAGTATAGCTTTGAATCAGGACCTGTGGTATAGTTTTTGATCATGTCAAAGTGTCAGATATATATTTTTATCAACATTAAGGTGAATATAGGTATCAGATTGGACTTGGTATGGCACATACACAGTGCTGCATTGTCCTTTATTACTGAACTGGACACTTGTTTACTATTAAAAGTTCTCTGAGGTCAAATTGTCTTGAACAACATATAATTTGTATTTGTCTTACATGTAAGCTGCTTATCTCATCATATCTTGTCGTATCGTATCGTATCGTATCGTGTCTTGTCGTGTGTTGTCTCTTCAAAATGGTTCAGTTAAGAATTAGGACCTAAAAACTTGATTTGAACCCATAATATTATTTTATTACTTAGTTCAACAACATATTTTGTTTTGCTAGTGGCATCATTTTGATTTCTAAGCTCTTTTTTTACAAGTCTCAGGAAAGTAATTGTCCGTCTAAAGCTGTACACCATGTTCCCATAGACCTGCACATTGTCCAAAAAGTCATACTGAAGAGACGTGTTCCACACATAAGTACTGTAGTAATCCTGGTATGTTAAATACTCAGTACTGCACTAATGTGTGTTAATCTGTGGCTTATAGTGGTCTCCAACAAATGCACCGTCTACTCCCTTTTGATATAAGCTTACTATATACTGCGTAGCTATTTCAGATATTATAATATTCAGGATTTTGTAAAATAATAAATATATTTATGACTTGTTTTGAACATCTTTAGTAGGGAATGTAGCTGGAGCTGAGTGCGACAGACAGTGCAAGTTGGAAAGTATTGCGAAAGGACTGAGGCATTGTTTGTCTTTTTATTAGAGTTGTTGACAATCAAAATAATATAGATTGTTGTCAGGCATGTCCTATATGTCTGGATGTTTTATAGTGACAACCAAGTGAAGGTGCAGTTTGACAAATGTAGTTTTCAGGGGGAAAAATAGTTCACAGTGTTCATGTAGCTCTATGCTGTTGGGCTGAAATCAGACATTTGTCAGAAACCACATAAGGAGAGCATGCTGGAGTCGATTATTTGTTTTATAACACAATCTGTGGCAGGACTCGGAGTGTGGGTTTAACAGGTTTGCAATTAAATCTTGGAAAGTTTTTTTTTCTTTTTTAATGAATGAAAGATTGCGTTATTGTTTTGACATCTTAATCGTGTCTGAGATAGATATATTTTTAGCATGCTGCGTGTTTTTGCTCGGGTAAGATAACAGCTTTACTTGGAAATATTGCTTTAACACTGCGAGTCGTCTTGATGGAAAAATGCAGATTCAATTAATCTTTGTTCACTCTTTTCCTCGCACATTATACCGGGACAAATTAACAGCGATAGAGGGACTCAGTAATTGGATTCTGGGTCTTACTAACCAATAAAATAGCATTTTTGAAACTGCTCGCAGAATTTTGATCATTATTTTCTAGACAAATGACATTAGCCCCCTTTTATATGACTACACTGTGACCCCTTTACATTCTGTCGTAATTGCCTTTAATGGCATGAATGCAATATAATTGAAGTGACATTTCCCATACTCACATTTGCTGTCATGAGAGCAGTGAGTCAACTTGATGATGAACACGGTATGTAAATGTGAATCCATCTGCTGTGCTTCCAGTGACGGCGGGAGATGTGTGTGTTTCACCAGATGTATTGATAGTTTCTGCTCCTGGAGCCCAGCTGAGTTGAACCAGGGGTCAGACCGCCAGTCCAATTTGACGGTAAACGCGGACTCATTCCCCTCAGCGAGTCCAGTCGATAATGCTTGACCCCGAGTGGAGAACACAAAGAGCGGGAAGAAAAAGAGGGGCTCGCAGACTTGGGAGCTACAGTCGCCAAGTATAGTCCTACATCAAAGAGAGAGAGCGTGTGTCACCATCATTGGTTCTGGTATTTATGCAGCCATGAAAGTTACACATCAATAGTGTCAGTGTGGCAGAGAGGATAAGCCTACAGAGGAAAGGCTAGAGTGGATTTGGAGTGGAGGGGGTGTATGTGGAGGAGCAGATAAGAGTTAAGGCCTATTTGTGTGTGTATGTGGGGATGGGGGGGTGAGGGGGTCTGACATGTTTCAGTGTGAGGAGATATTGTCTGCCTTTTACTCATAAAACCTAAACATTCAGACGCTCGCACAGTTATTGTCATTGTACAGAGTGCCACAAGTCAGCACTTCCAAACAGCAGTTTACAGCCTGGAATTTACTCACAGCAAATTGGATGTAACTTTCAAACGCAGCCATTGTTTTCATTTGGCTGTCTTTTTTTTTTTCCCTGTACCTCAGACAACCCCGACTTGTCTACCACGTTTTGATTTTCTGAACAATTCAAATTGCAGCTAGACCCATGCAGCAAACTTCACACCGTGCTTAGACGGTTGTTGCCTTAGCACTCTTTGATGCAGTGTTGAGGTAATTTACTTTATGCTACTGAATACTTCTACTGCACTATATTTCAGACGGATATAATGTGCTTTTTACTCGGCTGCACTCCACCGCACAGCCTCTATGTCAAGCTTATAATATACACCAGTGTTATAGATCTCACCAGTGATTCTCAAGCTTTTTGGTTTAGCTTTTACAACGAAAGCAGTGTTTGTACGACAAAGGTGTGGAGATGAGGCCCTTTGTTGTGTGTGAAAGCTATAGTCTGCATAGTTAAAACATGTGAATATATTTAAATACAACACATTGTTACAGATTACACTGCCGTTTACACCCTAACCGTTTACATTAAAATGCTTACTGTGCATCTTAACGCATGAGAGACATCAATCCAATAAAATATACCATAAAGTCTTAAGTACCTTAACTTTAGATTATGCTATAAGCAAATGTGTGTAAATACTGTTATTTCAAGGAAAATTGAATATTTACATCATGGGATTACTACTTTCTATTCAAACAAATATTTCTTCAAGTGTGTTACAGTATATATAATAATTACAAGTTGTTTTTCAGTGACTCAGGGATGGTTTATGTACCGAAAACTTCATATGCCACCACTGCTTTAGCATTTCCACTGTGTTTCCTCATTGTCTGTTAACCCATCATAAAGCACAGAACTTCTGAACCTTCATGTTTTATTCCTCTTATCTGCACAGAGAGCTGTCAGGAGATGAGCATCACTGTGACACACATCACATTCACTCTTAATTTCTGCCTTAAATACAGTCCCCAGATTAACTGCAGCTGACATTAGTGACTTAGTTTTTTAGACTTTTTAGTGCAGCCCATCTTCAGGACGACAGACGGAGGCTATTAAGAATTAATTACCGGCCCCACAATTAATTTTCTAGTTCCAGTGTAAAAAGGAAATTCATCCTCATTCCACACTGAAATGTCCCAAAGCTACATGTGTCAAAAGGGTCATCGAAGTAGCACCAGGGCTCTGTTTTGTTTTGTTGGATTGTCCACAAGGCTGCTGCAGACTTCTTGGCAGGAGATGCCGGGAGGTTGCGAGTGTTTATATCCAGTTCAGAGTCCTTGAACTGTTAATCACTCAACAGATCCCTCAGTATGTGAATTTGAAAGGAAGATATTCACAGAAACCAGAGTGTGTGTGTGTCTGCGCGGGGCCTGTACTGTCTCAAAGTGCTGTATGAAATACCCCACTGAATCACTTCAGGACACTATAGCTTTTATCTGAACCTCCCGCAGGCAGTCAGCAACAAGGTGGGGAGTAGAGACTGGAGTGCCTTCACTGCCTCAGGTTCTGTCTTGGCGTAATAAAGGAGTATTTCATGTGTGACACTCACATAGCCTGTGGGCGTACACTATCTAAAGCAGACTTTGAGCTAGCAATAATTAACGTAAACATATGGCGTGTGCCTCCTTTGAATTGTGCCCGTCGTCCACTCAGCCTCGAGTCTTATGCAGCGCCTCGGCTCGAAATAATCCACTGCACATGCTAATCACTTGGCAATTGATTTGGCCCTTTTTGGTCCAACAATTTCTGTAAACCACTGAATTGATCTGAGAGAAATCAATTAACAGCTCAGGGTGGGTAAATATGAACAAAAAATATGGATCGCTCTGCATACAGTATGACCATCTGAGCAAATTCTGGCTGCAGCTCGTGTGCTTGTGCAGAGAGATGCTCGGCGTGAGCAAATTCCAGTCAGGTTCGACTAGCCCCAGGTGAACTGTGATAACCAAGCACTCCTCGGTGATAAAGTTATCTTATATCCATCAAGAAGAAAATGCACTTAACCCTCTACATTCAGCCCTGCTGTGTTATCAGCCCCATAATGGAAATTGATAAAAGAGAGCTGTCTTATCATAATCCCACATACATAACTGCAGGGAATTGGCTATTTTAGGAGGCTACAGGTGAAGGAGATGCGTTGAACGGAGCGGGCAGGAAGAGAGGGCTGCCTTCTGGTTTGGAGATCAGATCTTATCAGGCTGTATTGATGGGGCGACTCATAGAGATGCAGTTTGTCGTAAGACATTCTTCATAACCGGCCAGATTGTCGCTGTCATCACGGGGGTGCGGGGGCCTAAGCAGCACCTGACTCAGCGAAATCCTTGGGCCTGCAGCAGGACTCATACAGAAATAAAACCCTGATAAGCATTAAAAAGTGAGGGAGAAACGGGGGCATGGAGAATGATTAGAGAGAGTGGGTGAGAGAGACCCAAATATGAAAGGGAGATTATTACAGAGACAATGAGAGGAGGAGAGCGGCTGCATGAACTTACTACATGCTGACGCCATTTGTTTGTGTCCCTGTGCATTTTATTAAGCCTCTAACATTAAATAGATTTAGTGGGAGCAGACAAAGTCATGGAGTAATTATGCTTTTGGAAATGCTGTGATTAAAAATGCTCGCTTAAAGTATCAATCCACACAGTACTGCAATTTTATTTATTTATTTATTTTTGTCTATTCCCAGAACAGACTGATGTGAATTCACCCTCTAGATTAAGGGGAAAAAAACCTACAAGGGAAAATTCATAAAACATTTTAAAAAATGGAGATTTATCCATCAGGCGTGCATATAAAGTACGTCATTTGCAAGCTTATTTATTTCTGCATAAAGCATGTCCTTGAATTGATAGATGTAATAAACATACGTTGAGGTCACTCTGAATTTTGGATTCTCTTGAATCATAGACTCGTTTCAAATCAAAGGAATGCAGCATATATAATAAGAGGAGGAGGAGGAGGAGGAGGAGGAGGAGGAAGAGGAAGAGGAGGAGGAGGAAAGAGGCACCGTGCAAGGGAGAAGTCAATCAATAAAGAAGAGGAACAGTATCAGTGTGTAGAGCTCCGGAAATGTCTCCTCTGTCGGGATTCCTTCCTCCAGCTCCCGCTGCGCTGAGGGCTCTCTTAAGTGTCCAGATACCCCACAGAGGTGTTGATTAAGTCAAGCTGAAGGCCAAAGCCCGCGTGCAATCGAGAGCCCCCAGCTCACTCAGCGAGCTATCAGGTGACCCGTCTCTTGCTCATTCACTCTCCAGTCAGATACTGATGCTGAGAGGAGCTATTAGAGCCCAGCCCCAAAAAGCATGCTGCTGGGTGTTGATAACCGGAAGGTACCAGGATGTAGCGAGAGCGGGGCGAGAGGGGTGAGGATATGGCAGCACTGGGAGGCGGAGGAGGGTAAATGATCTCTGAAGGCCATCTTATTAATGGAGGCTTTTCATTACTAGCACTAATGCAAATGATTGGTGGGGCTAATGAGCTCGAAGGTCTGTATGAATGAGGGCTCTGTGGAGCAGCAGTGTGTGATGATCATAGCTGCAGACAGAGGTGATGAGTTTTGAACATCATATCTGGTCATGATGAACATTTTGCTTGTACAAGAACAGAAGGAATAGAGAGAGAAATGGATGAATGAGCTGATGGGTCGGCGAGTCAATTGTGCACCAACTCAATATGGCAGCCCGCTACAGGCAAGAGGGTACAAGATGAATGGCGAAGGGGACGAGTGTATTTCACTGTCAGGGGATTGAAGTGAGGTAAGGCATGGAAAATGTCTTGATCGCCTTCTGTAAAGTGCTCGCTCACTCTCGGTGTGTAAGCACTTAGAGGACGATGAAGCGTGGCACATTCTTTGAAGGCGTGGCATTCCCTCATCGTATGTCATGAGCGTTGCATGATATTCCATTTACAGTCTTTCAGTAAACAGCGGCAGTGCCTGGGAAAAGGAAAAAAAAAATGCTTTTAGTGTTTGCTGTACTGAGTTAAAGACACCCTCGGTGGCTGCTGTGAACCTTGCATGTAGAGGGATTTAGCCCGATTTACAGCATGGTGTGTACAGGATCAGTTCTGGCTCAGGAGTGTCTCATGCGGGCTCTCTCAGGGGAGCGGTGGGGGGAGGACCAGAGGCCACTGATTGATGGTCAAGGACACTGAACCCCTCCCCCACCCCCTGCTCAGAAGAGCCCATCTCTGAAGTCGTGTCCTCCGGGGGATTGGGATGCTGCCTGGCTGGCCGCCGTCTGCATGCCGCTAGTGACAGCCTGCTCGGAGGATACAAGCAACTCAAGGGATGAATCATCCACTAAATGACAAATGAATCAAAAGGAGACTTAATCCTGACACGCAACATTTTTTTTTTTTTTCTATTCTTCTTGCATTTTTCACAAGTGTGTTATGGAACATGCAGCATGTGAAGGTTAAAGCGAGCAAAGCACAGAGTTTGTGAATGGAGCAGCTGATGGGTAAAGGGGCTGAAAAGAGCGAGGGAAGGAAGCGCACGCTATAACTTAATGAATAATGATATTCCCGGTGAACTACAGTGCAGCACAGCACTCGAGGTGGCACTCAACACAAAGCCTGCATATTTGCAAAGCCCTGTCACTGTTGCATATTTCAGTATGATTCATTATCTGTGTCAACAGTGACGGAGGTTCACGGCTTTAGCATTTGTTGTGCATATGATATGTGGGTGACAAAACTGCTGTCGATGGAGATTTGGGAGGGATAAGGGGGGAGGGAAGAAGGACGAGCAAGCAAGTGAGTGTAGCTCATACTCCTGCTCTCTATTTAAAGCTAATGGCTCCCATCCAGAATCAGAGGAGAGAACCAGGGATTGTTCTGTTCATATGACTTTACAGCCAAAGTCATATGAAAATAACAATCCCAAATCCAGCATCCAGTATACTGTGGAGGCTTTGGTTTTTCATTTCAATTCTGTTGCAAAACAGTAATTGAAGCGTATCGCTTTCATCTCCACTTATCTCCTCTGCTCCTCTCCCTTTGGAGCGCTGCTTGTCTTCCCAGCGTTTGCACATCTTGACACTGTTGGTTTGTCTATGATATATTGTCTGGGATTCTGGTACTTCATTGTAGCTTTGCTGCTGATGTACATGGCAATTAAATTCAAACCCCAAAGAGGTAGTGCTCAGTCAGACTCTCTCTCTCTCTCCTGTCCGTTGCTGCTGCAGCCTGACTCTCGCACCCGTTTCAATCACTGTCTTTTTCCCCAGCTCTCTCCTCCTTTGATTCACAATTGTTCCTCTCGTATCTGTCTTCCCTCGTCCTTTCTCTCTGTCTCTTTCCCCCTTCTGTTCCCTTCATGTTAATAAGCAAAGTAATGGTGTTGCAGGCAGTTCCTGGTTGGGGAGTTAATTAAAATGGCAAGTTACAGCCCACACAGTCAAAACAATGGAGGCCCCTGCTTTTTTTTTTTTTTTTTTCGCAGTGACACAGGGAGATATTAAACAAGCCCCAGAATCAAACTCTGTGAGGAGGCAGGAAACCAGCAACACTGACTACACCCCAACTTCATTTGACACTTCCCCTCCTGAAGTACTGAGGGGTTTGTATTGTTACGCTCTCCAGCCCAGTCAACATTAGTCATAGCGGAGATCCGGTAATTACTTTGCGAGCTCCTCGAACTGCTGCATGAAAAAGCGTTTCAGTGTGTACGAGATATTAATGCGATCACTGCAGCATTAACTGAGCCAGAAAGTACACCGACCCCGGTCTGATGAGACACTGAAGGAGGGAAATAGTGACATCTGCCTATCCCCCACCCACCACCACCTCACACACACACACACACACACATATACACACACACACACACACACACACGTGCGTACACACACCTGCTTGGGAAGAAATCTGATTCTGTCTCTTACAATACACATTGTCCTGCAGTACAATAGACAAAGAGCCTCATTCAGTTGCTGAGGAATGAGGCGAGTTTGTTAATGTTCACACAAATATTATATCTCATAATTATGCAGACGTAAGGGAAGCAGGAAAACACCTTTTATATGCACTATCATACACATAAACATTCACACACTAAATATGAGAAATTCAAAACCCAGACATCCACAATCTCCTCCAAAAACCAGTTTGGGAGACGCGTGATGTGTTTTTGTTTTTAACTGTACTGATGGTTTAGATGATTTACTCACAGCCGAATGTTTACCAATTAGGCATCTGTCCTTTATTGTGTGCTCGCTTGACAAATAGCAGCGTGGAGCAATATGGGACACTGGGTTCATAACTGTGCAAATGTGTTTGCGTGTGTGTGTGTGTGAGGTGTGTGTGTGTGTGTCCATCTGTTCCCATCAGAACTGAAACCCTTGAGTTGCATCTGGTTTGAACCTGTTTCAGGAACAGAACTGAGTCGTGTTGTTATTTGTTATCATGGAGAACAAATAACAACATGACCCTAAAAAGTCCAGTAAGGTGAGTTCTGTTAAGTAATTGTTAAATATCTCTTACACTGAGCTTGTTTAGATGAAAATATTTTGTCCACTTTAACAACATTACATATCAGTGCCTAGATTTACCTGATTGCATCCTGATGCAAGTTATTGATATATATTAAATTATTTACCTGCGTATTTCAAGACAAATCAGGTCATATAATGTCATAAGAAAGAAAAATATTAAAACCTGAGCTACCTACCTACCTATCTACCTATTTATCTATCTATAATGTGAGTTATAAATTTCCATCTCAAAGATGTTGATAAAAAAATGAAGAGTGTACATTTGTATTTGCTAATAATGTTTCTGTCCTTTTAGTTTAGTACAATTTTGACTGCAGGGCTTGTAATAAAAATGTTTGTATTTGATTTGAGTACTCCTCCCTCTTAAAATATTGTCCAAGTAAAGATTATAACTGGGCTGAGTCATAGATACAGCAGGTCTGCAACTGATGATTATTTTGATGATGGTTATCTTTCAGTTAAACATTTGATCAAACCATTAATCATTAGTCAATGAAATGTCAAAATTGTTTTAAAGTTGTTAGTGTCACTCCAGTTGTTTTGTATGAGCATATACATGTCCCATGTCCTTGTCATGTGTGTGCGTCTGTGTGTGTGTTGGGGGAGGTTGTGTGTCTTCTGAAGCGGGTTGCAACATGCAGTCTCCTCCTACATGCCCTTCGGCATGTTTGTATCTTAGCAACAATCCAGAACATGTCACATATGGCAGATTAGCTAGAAATACGTGCACACCAACAGACACACACAGCCAGGAAAGAGTGATGAACAACGCCATTGGACCTACTCATGGGGTAGCTTAACCTTTACTGCAATGAGTAATGAGAGGGTGTGTGTGTGTGTGTGTGTGTGTGTGTGTGTGTGTGTGTGTGTGAGAGAGAGAGTATGACAATAAGAATTGAGGAGTGACATTTGAAGGATCCTGTCAGTGTATTGCTCTGGTAGATTGCAGTATTCAGGTCAATGCTATCTCGTATCAGCCAGAAGTTTCAGCCTTGCTCCTGCTGTCCAGCACATGATCAGCTAACAGCTCCATTCATGCACAGTTTGCATCCCCACAGGAGCTGAGCTGACACTTTACAAGGCGGCACACAAATGGTCACCATGTTACTGTAACGGCGGGAGAAGAGAGCTGCTGAAAACATTAGGACAGTGATTCATTATCCCCTCCTTTCCAAGCAAATAAATATGTCTTCTTCACCGCTGACTCATAATTTAGACTTTTCAGAAATAATAAGATAAAAATGGATTTGGATTCAAGCGACGCGTTCACCCAAGGGTGACAGTAAGGGTCCCAAGCAGGTGGAGCAGGGCTATAAATCAGAGCTGTGGTGACCCACAGGAAACAGACTGGCTGCCAAGTGCTTAGTGCATCTCTCTCTCTCTCTCTCTTTCTCACACACACAGACTCACACAGTCACAATAATATCCCGTAGCCTCTAACCATAACCAGTACTTGACTAACCCACATCTAATCCTACAATGAAACATGTCTTTAACCTTATAATTAATGGTTTATGTTATCCACCATGAGACAGAGTAAAGCGATTTATGTCACCACAACATGGGTAAAACAAGTAAACACACACACCCACACACACTCAGACAAAAGCAGAGTTTTCTAAGACTAATGTTGGGAATCTAGTAAAAATGTTTATTTGTGGGTGAATTGTGTCACAAAAAAAAGGTAGAACGTCATTGAAAACTGGGGGTTTCCAGTCGGGTTGTTCCCCTTGAATCATCAGTCAGAAAAACCCAGACTCCACTCACTGTTTCTCAACCCTCTAGTTTATATAAGCGAGCTAACAAATGGAAACCGTCAGTCAACTTCTGCACCTGCCTCATCCGCTCATTGGGTCGCAGGGGTCTGCTGGAGCGAGAGGCAGGGTCCACCCTGGACAGATCACCAGCCTATCAGAGGACTAATACAGGGATAAACAACCATTCACAGTCACACCTCAATTTAGACTCTTCAATTCACCTAACAAGCATGTCTTTGGACTGTGGGAGGGAACCACAGAGAGAGAACATGCAAACTCCAAACAGTCAAGATTTGAACCCAAAACCTTCTTGCTGTGAGGTGACAGTGCTAACCACTGCACCACCGTGCCACCCACAAATGGAAACTGACAAAGGGTTATGACTGGCTAGGTGCAACTATTGAATTTTGTGCACAAGGGAGATTCAGGTTTTAATGTGTATATTCGATTTCTATCAAATCAAATTTAATCATAAGCACAATTAAAACAACAGAGCGGACTAAAGTGCTGTACATCAAGACAAAGAGAAATGACACTAAAACAAATCAAATAAAAGGATAAAACACCAAGAGGCAAGAAAGTCAAGTTACTTAAAACAGACTTAAGAGATAACATGATGTCATCGCCCCTTAGGTTCAAAGTAAATTTGGGAATAATTGAAAGCTTCTGGTCTGAGGACCTGAGTGACCAAGAGGGAGTACAAGAGTATGAAAGATCCAAAAGGCAGGGCAGTGCTAATCCATGAAGTGATTTAAAAACAAACAATACAATCTTAAAATTAATCCTGAAGCGGGTTGGGAGCCAATGAAGTGAGGCTCTAATCGCTAAAGACACAAAATACTTTTAGGAAAGAAAGAAAACAAGAGGTTTTACAAAACACTTCATTCCTTCCTTTCTCTTTTTTAAATTATAGTTTTATTTGTGCTTTAAACTTTATTTAGGAAATGCTCACCTGCTGTGTGATGTATAAATAATGCATTTTATGATGTTTTTGTGTCATAGAGACAAAACATTCAACCTCAAAATCCAGCCAAAATCTTAATTTGCATCTGCGGTTTTTCAATCCTTTGTGATCTTCAGACTTTAACATTCCTGCCTGACCTGTAAGAACCAAGGCACCCATTCCTGAAAAGCCAGAACCAGACAACCATCAGCATCAGTGATTTTAATTCTCTTTCATGCTTTCTTCCAGACGGCCATCGCAGACAAAACCCTTCTTACAACGTAGCTTCTTTCAAATAACTGCAGACAGTAGTGTGTGTGTGCTGCATGTGTGTGTCCATAAATACAGTGTGTGTCACTGAAACATGTTAGTTATGCTTTGATCAGCCCGACCTGTGTGTAAAGCAGAGCTGAATGAACGCATTGGGATATTGTTAGACAAAGAGCAGGGCCGTTTGCACATTTGTGTCTCACTGCAGAAGGTAACCTCAGGTAGATCAAATGTGTGTGTGTGTGTGTGTGTGTGTGTGTAAAGTGTGTGCGTGTGAACCAGAGAGTGTGGAAGACCGAGTGCATTAATGATCGTGTCTGATATCAGGCGCCTGTGGTGTATTGTACAGAACTGTCAATTTGGGCCCCAATTATGCCCAATCTTGTTGCTTCTCAGTTTGTGTATACCACAGACATTAATACACACACACAGACACACACACACACACACACACACACACACACACACACACACACACACACACACACACACACACACACACACTCTTCAATCCTG